>CAUYQV010108964.1:0-25151 GCA_963574575.1 Galagoides demidoff
CCCTCCAGTGACAGCTCCATCCCCCTCTCCCCCCCTCCAGTGACAGCTCCATCCCACCACCTCCCTCCAGTGACAGCTCCCTACCCCCGCCACCATCCAGTGACAGCTCCATCCCCCTCTCTCCCTCCATCCAACAGACATTTTCCTGACTCTTTTCACCAACACAGCAAAAGAGATTCAAACATCTCCCTAGAATTTTCACCAAAAAAGGCCACTAATGCCAACCTCAAAAAAAAGAAAAAAACTAACCAGAACATGTACCTAAAGACAAGATCTACAGCAGACAATAGTAAACACACAGCCCCCAAGGTCTGCATTTCATATAAACATGACCCCAGAACTGTAACTTGCAGATAAAACTGTACTTGTTTTTGTCCTATTTAAAACCATGCCAGAAAATGGAACTTGAGAAGGGCAAGAGAGAAGCACCACTGCTGAAGTTCCCTGGATCTTAGATTCCAACTCACCACATCCTCTCACCCCCACAGACGTTCGGGGCTTCAGATCATCTTCTCTTTGGAGGAGTCCAATCTGTTCAGTACCAAACTAGAAGCAGCTCTCTTCCAAGCAGCATGTCTTCCGCGAGGGTGGACGAAGCTATGGAGCGAGAGCTGGTCTGTGTGCCGCTCCCAAACTTACCCCTGGCACCTGTGAGGCTCCAGACGCAAAAGAAACCTCTCCCTCCCGCTCCCAGCTGGAGCCAAGGGGCCCAGAGGTCAGGCCAGATCACCAAGGAGGGCAGGACTCATGGAAAGCAGGCGTGGGGACCCGGCTGAACCAGACCAGCAGGCTGACCGGGCAGCACTGAGAAGGGTGGCTCCCAATCCCACCTGCAGATGGCAGCTGAGTCAACCCTGCAGCCACCAAAGGCCCCCAGAGGAGTGGAGGTCTCAGAGACCCCCAGACAACCCGAGAATGCCGCCTTTAGGGCCTAACCTCCAAATTCCAACAGGAAACAAACACATCAACGGGTTCTACTGTGAAGGAGACCATCCCAGCCCCCACACACAGCAGGGCAAGGCCACCTTTAGGCTTCAGCTCTGTAGCCAGGCAGCCCAACATCTGTCATCCTGGCCACACTTAACACCTGTGGAAACTGATGGCTATCAGCCTCATAAATGTGATTTGACCAGATAAGACTCCAAGCCATGGACAGCATGAGCCAACAGCTGGAGTCCCCGTCACAGTGAGCAGGGAGGTGGCCTGCTGTCTGCATCCTTAGGTCAAGCCAGGCGATAACAGCACAGAGAAGCTACAGTCTCTGACCTCCTCCCATGGCGCTGACCTGGAACTATGCAAACAATTCCAACAATGTGTCCACATTCTGATACACTGGGTCAGCACTTCCAGCAGGGAGAGTACCTGGGGTCTGGCCAGCCCATCTCAGGACGGCAGACTCCTTACCTTCTGCAAGTCCCACTCCCTCCCTGATGCCCACCTCCTCAGCCTCCCTGAGCAGCAGGGAAGGGGCCCAGGCAGGGAAAGAGCCAGGTATAAGGCTAGGAACCTGGCTCAGGAGCCAACCCTGGGACCTGCACAAGTCACCCCTGTACCTGTCGGATGGGGTGCGCACCTGCCAAGGTGGCCGGGCTATGCGGTCTCTCTGCGGGGGCATCTCGGCCCCCCGACCAGCTGCAGGGGTGACCGTGATGACTCTGTGGGGCTAGGCAGAATAGCTGCTCCCCTGGTGACTAGATGGGTCACCTGGAGGGCTCAGGGTGTAAGGGCACAGGCCAATGAGAGACCCCACTAACCACTGGGCCCAGACCATTGGGCACCACCTCACTCTTCCAGACACAGGGTCAGCCCCAAGGGCCACAAGATGAGGGACCCACCTGTGGGGGACCCTTTGGGTGGCACTAGAGTGAGATTCACAACTCAGGAAACTGAAGTCATCAGAAGCATCTACCTCTAAGGGCGGCCAAGCTAAAAACCTGTCCTGATGACCAGCTTTCCCCAAGTAACCTCTGGGGTTGCTCTAGAAACCTGAGGCTTGAGACCTGCTGTGTTCCTCAGTCTGTCTCGAGTTTCCACACCTGACCTGATGGCTGGGAAATGCACACATGCTTGCCGCTGGCTCGGTGTCCCTGAAGCTGAGTGTCTGGGACGCAGGGCACGTGGTCCTGGGCCTGCCTGCAGAGTACGGTAGGAGGTGTGTGGACCTCCCAGCTGGGCCATGCCATCTGCGGGAGGGCATGGTCAGTAGTATGCACACCTGGCATCTCACTGAGAACAGCAGAAATAAGTTGGTTCATACCCAAAGGTCCAAGTGCTGGTCACCACACTAGCACAAACTAGCAGCAAAGCACAGATGACAAACCCACCTGTCCAGCCCCCTGCACTGCCCCCCGCCCCTGGCTTTGTGGGGCCCCAACATTCCTTCACTTGCAGGAGACACTGCCCCTCTAGGCGTCTGTCCCTTCCAGAGCCAGCTGTCCTGAGACCAAGCTCTACTTTACCTCCTGGGTATCTCTGCACATGAAGCTTCCTGAACCACCTGCCCTCCCTGGGGCTTATACCACCCCACCCCACCCACCCCTGGTCTGTCACCACCCACAGGCAATACCCCTTTCTCTGCTAAGGGCCTCCAAAAGAGGGAGGAGCCCCCCTCTGGCCCAACTCTTCCCCAAGCCACTGCCCTTGCACGCCTCACATCCCCCAAACATCCCACACACGCCCGGCCCTCACCCTGTGTGCTGCACGCCTGCCTTGGCCTGGACTGCTCCTCATCATCCCCCACCTGACCCCACCCAGTCAGCCCAGATCTCTCCCACCTGTCCTTCCACAAAAACAGTGGTAGAGAGGAAGGGCCTGCCACCTGCCAGGTAGGCAGTGGGCTCTGGGGATAGTGCTGCAGGAGGTGACAGTGTGGCATTGGCCCTGTGGAAGGAGCTGCAGGAGGTGACAGTGTGCCCACAGCCAAGAAAGGCATAGAAGCAAGGATACAAGAGCACAGGACCCAGGGGGGCTGGAGCCCTGGGCGGGGAGGCTAGGGACCTATCTGGCAAGTAGGCAGCCATGGTCAAGACCCTGGCTCCCATCCAAGGGTGAGCTTGAGGGTGCCCATTACATTATTAAATAACTAAATACACTACACAGGAACCAATGGTGGCACATATCATGAACCAAGGACAACAATGTATGTCATATGTGCTCTGGAGGTCCCAACAGTGAAAAGAAGAAAAAGACTCAGCCCACAGGCCTCCCCTCTTTGAAGTCTGCCCCAGCACCGGCCATCCTGCCACAGGAAGTCAGCCCACAAGGCAACAGGGGCCCACCCTGCTGGGGGCTCACCATGGCCTGCGTGTGTCAGGCCCGGCATGTAAGAGGTGCAAGGAGGATACCTGCTGAACAGTCAATGGCAGCAGATCCCTCTCCACCAAGTACATAGCCATGAATTCCTCTGCTTAGACAGCTGACAGGTGGGGCCTGCCAGCTTCTGCTTAACTGGAGGTTCACGGGAGAAAGAACCAGCCCGGGAGAATCCAGCAATAGTTACCTTCCTGCTGTCGGTAAAGAGAAAGGCCTGCAAATCCACAAATACCCCCAACGAGGTTACCATACCACTTAAGCAAACATACCAATCTCAAGCATTTGAGACCAGTGCAGAATGATAAAATCAATCTTTATGCTTTATTTCTGAAAACCCACGTGGAGAGTTCTAATTTAGGTTATGTTGGTGAGCAAAAATAATCACAAGTGGGGTTTATATCATCTAATTATACAGAATTTAGGACAAAATATTCGTGTGATTCTGAAATACTTCATAAATAGGTCATATAGGCTCCTCATATCGCCAAAATTCTTTAAACTCAACGCAGTGAAGTCAATTTCTCTATGCAGACGTGGCAACATGGCAGGATGCCCGTGGCTCCCCTGCACAGTGCCAGGCACGTCCTGGAAGTGCAGGGTGTGGGTCCCAGCCAAGAAATCTACTTGGCACAGGTTTACTGAAGCCAATTACAGCACTAGTCACCTTGCGTGTGAGCCACAGAATTCCAGGGCTCTCGAGATGGGATCCTGCCTCCGTGGACACAGGTCCTCCCGGCCGGTGAGAACGTCCAGGAGAGAAAGAGCTCAGCACTGTCCCAGGTGTGAGTGCTCCTGGGCAGCCAGGCTGGAGCCTCCAAACTAGGACTCAGTGGACAGCTCGTTTCATGGTTTTCACTCAGACAACTAAGTAGTCAATTACTTAAAAATATATACTTTCCCAGTTTCAAAGAAGCCCACTTATTTGTCCAGCTGGGGCACGTCAGCTGGGGCGGAGCAGTAGGAGCTGGAACTACACCTACCCGTGGCACTACCCACCCCAGCCCCGATGGCCCTGCTGGGCTGGGCCTCAGGGATGGGACCTAGACTCAGGTGACTGGTATCGTGTGGCTCCCCTGGATCAGGCTATGACGCCCGGGACTCACATGCAGGCCCTCAGTCCAGTGCTGGGTATATGGGGAGGAACGGGGGGCCCTGCCATATTAAACCTGCAGCTATGGGGGGGGGCGGCAGCTGAGGTTGGGGCTGGCCCCACCTCCCATCGATGCCACCGCACCCATCCTGACCACCCTGGGGGCTCTGACAACTGCTATCACCCTCCACCTCAGTACCTTTGGTAGATTTTTTGAGGTGCAAAGCAACAAATCCTAATTTTCTGATGTAGCAGTAATATTAAATTATTAAGGCCCTGGTGAGAGCATTTAAGAAGAGAGACTTCATGATCAGAGGCTGGACCCCCCTCGCAGAGAGAGAAGCACTCGCCTGCCCAGGGCTGCCCCAGGACTCCTGCCTTCTCAGCTGTCTGTAAATGAGAGCCTCCAGCATCCTCAGTTGTCCTCAGACAATGCTATGGACTTACCCCTTCTGTCTCACTGCCTCCTCCTACCCTCATTCCATCCCTGCAGCTGGTGGCACTCACAGTGAGGCCAGACCCCCAGGGTGCCACAGCAGCAACTCTGGCCTCAGGGTGTACAGAGCCCTCACCTGCCACAGCACCTTCTCAGCTCCCTGCAGCCCTGGGAGGCACAGAGACTGGATGGAAAGGCCTTGGGACAGACCCCTGCCCCCCCCCCCCCCGACTTAGCCCTCATGTGTCTCCCAACTTCCCAGTCAAAGCTTCCCAACAAAAAGCATCTTGGGCAAGGGTGGTCCGCATGCCCCCAGAGCTGTCATGGCCGGACTCTGGGCTCAGCCCCTCCTGACTTGGAGGAAGCAGGGGTCGCAAGGCTGTTCAGACTGCCCAGTGGCTGGTGCAGGTGGGGTGGGGGGCTTCCATGCGTGGCCACCAGGTTCACAGTGGGCAGGACGCCCTATGGCCATGCAGTCAGTGACCTCCTGCAAGATAGTCATGGAAAGAGACACAACTGCGTCCCCCCAGCAATACCCACATGGCTGGTGGAGGGAAAGGACCTGAGGGAGGAAGGACCTAAAGCCCTCGACACCCCTCACCACCCAGCACCACCCCGGTGCCCAGAGCTCCTGGCAGTTGACTCATCTTTCACTTCCTCGACACCGAGTGGGCTCAGTGGTAGCTGTCACACATCTGCCACCTCCCCTGCAGGGCAGGCTGGGCTCTGAGGACCCGCAATGACTGCTGTAAATCCCACTCTTGAAACCCTACCTTGGGCCAGGTCCTTCCCCTGCACCTCTCTGTCCCTTTCTCCCGCCCTCCCTCTCTCAGATGCCCACACCAGGATGGCTTCTGAGGTGACCCCACGGCACCCTGTACTCCCAAGCAGTGGCTATCTTCCTGATCTGTGCTCTGCTAAGCATGCCTGCTCTGTGCTCCTCCAGGACACACCACCACTGACCCTATCTGTCCTCTTGCCCCCTGCCTCACCCTGGAACCTCCCTGGGGGGTGACATGTGGCCTCTGCTCAGTCCTCCATCAGAGCCCTGACCATCCCCCTGGACCAAATAGGCCAAATAGGAGAGGGGCTGCAGACACCAGGCACTGGCCAAGCACAGGACCCCAAAGGGTCATTCTGGGCAACTGGGCCCTCAGAAGCTTGCACCCTCCCTGCCCCCACACACTTGAACCTGACAGTTTCCCTTCTTGGATGGAGGACCTATGAGATGACTCACTTGCCTCCCTGTGCTCTCAGCAAGGCTAGGGACACAGGGTCACCTAATAATCTGGCTCAGGAGGCCCCGCCCCTGATCACTGCTTATCACAGACCCTCCAGGGAAGGGCCAGGTCTGCACATGGGCACAGAGGAGCCAGTAACAGCCTCAGCGCGCACTGGGGTCTGGTTGAGGTTTGGTTCTTTCCAAGTTAGAGTTTTGTGATACGGAAGGTTTGTGCCTGTTTTTGAAGGGACTCAAGTTGCTTCAGAGTTTTGAACACCAAACTCCCCACCCCAGGGGGCCAAGGCTGAACATGCCTTTCCATCTCTGCAGCTGGGAGCCCAAGTGCCACCTGAGCTGTGGGGCCTCGTGTAGCTGGCAAGGATGCTGCCTAGCCCATGTCCCAGCAGTGGAGCTGGGAGCCCACACACAGCATGGTCAGGTCTGAGCTCTGCAACCAGAAGGGCACAGAGCCTCTCCAGGCCAGCGTCACCTGCAACTGCCTCTGACCACTGTATAGGCTGGGCAGGAAGGAGCTGAGGTGGCCCAACAAGGACTGTGGACAGGGGGCAGGACGGCAGCCCCAAACTGGTGTGTGGGCAGGTCTAAGTCCTCTCCAAGAAGGATTGCTCAGGGTAACGGCAGCCCCACTCCACCTCTGCTCTGGGCCCCAGGCTAGGCAGAGCCAGGCAAGTGCCACCTGCTTCCTCAGACAAGGCCCACAGGACTGGGAGGAACATGGGGGCATGTGGGGAGCTCCAGTGCCATAGCACAGAGACAGGACCATCAGGAACAGGGACCTGCCTATCCTACCACACCTCTACACGTGGCCAGAACCCTGGTCCTTGGCCCAGAAGAGCTGTAGGCACATGCTGGTTTGGTCTCCAGGAGCCTTGGACAGAGGCTGAACTTCAGCAAGCTGACCTCACAGGCTCCCACCAACCTGAGCCCAGTCCTAGGGGTGAGCTTGGTGGCCTGAGGCCTCACCCAGCGTGGCTCCCATCTCTACTCCTGTGTCCTGCAAACAGGCTCCGTAGCCCCCTCTCACCCTCCAGAAAGTGCTCCTTGACTCTCCCTCACAGCCAGGCCACATATGCCCTGAGGACAGAGGCGTCACTCTGCATCCTCAGGTCCTCACTGACCACGTGTACCCATGGTCCCCACAGAGGAGCAGCTGAGTGTAGCAGGGTGGGCAGCATCCAGGGTTGGTCAGGCCACAGCACCAACACAGGCGGTGGAAGTCACGGACCACAAGGTTCTCTTCTCCCCAAACTTCTCTCAGGGCCTGAGCAGCCTGAACTCATAAGCCCTCCCGGCTGAAAGACATTTACCAAAGGCAAGTGTGTGTGTGTGTGTGTGTCTGTCTGTCTGTTTCACTGCTCTGCAGAACATTTCAAAAGCAGCCCCCTGCCAGGGCGGCGAGTTGAGGGGTGGAGAGGGGACAGGCCCGGCCAGGATCGGGTCAAAGATGCCGCTGAGCTCTGAAGCATCCCGCAGGCAGCCCTTCTCCTCCCAGTCCGATGGGATGCGTTCACAGTCAGCCTCACTTTCCCTTCTAAAGAGATGCCCAGGCCTGTGCCCATGCCTGTGGTGGGCCAGGACCACTCAGCACAGCAGGGAAGTCCTCTCTCTCCTCCAGTCACACACCCAATTCAGGGAAGGCAGCAGCTCCTCCCCAGCCCTGCCAGGCCAATATGCAGCAGCACTCAAGGGGCGTAGAAGCCCAGGCACAGGGGCTGCAGGCACAAGCCACATTTGGGTCCTTATCACCACAATGGGGGTGGGAGGGCAACAAGCCTGATTCCCCCATCCAAGTGGACAAACAGTGGTGGGAGCCTGGCTTCCCACTGCTGGGACAGACCCAGAATGGCCAGAGAGAGTGAGGACAAGAGTGACACACAAGGTACCACCAGCACAGACCCACGTCCCACTCACATGGGCACTGAAGTACACGCAGAAGTAGTTACAGACGTGCTCAGATGTGTCATCACACGTGGGCTGGCGCTCGTGCGTGTGTGTCCCTGCTGCCAGTTGAGGGCCTAGAGGCAGTGACCCCAGCAGGGAGGCACACACCCAGCACTCAGGTCTCGGCTTCTGCCCCACCCTCAGTGAAAGGAGCCCAGGCCCCCGGGAAGGGGCCGATACAAGGCCCAGGGCAGGGAATCTGAGAACAAATGTGGAGCATCTCCTGGGCCAGAAGGTCGGGAAGGGCTCGGACTACAGGACGGGTGTCAAAGGGACCCGTGGCCAATGCTGCACCAACGGATCAACAAACAAACGAAGTGGTGCCGGCTGCACACGGAGGACAGACGGAGAATCTGTGACACTGTGAGCAGCTAAATGACCAGGGAAGAAAGACAGCCTCCTATGGGGAAGATCCCCACTCACGGAACACAGCAGCTCCACCCTAAGGAGAAGGCACCATTCCCGCCAGGCAGGTGGCCCAGGCAGAGTGCCTCCTTCCACAGATGACGGTGTGGAAAGAAGGAAACAGTCACGTCACGTGGGAGACCTCAGAGAGGTGCCCAGGTGGCTGCGACAGTGAGGAGGTGGCATGGGCCGCGGGAGCCCTGACGGGGCAGGACGAGAGGGCACCTCACCCTGCGGCCCCCTCCGCACCTTACATCCAAATCCAACAGGGGAATTCCCTTAGTCCAGGTAAATTCCAGGAAAAAGGGACCCTACCAAATATCTAATACTGCTCAAGCCCATCAGTGTCATCAAAAATAAAGTCTCACAGCCCAGAGGGACGAAGGAGACGTGCCAGCTAAATGTCACCAGCTGACCTAAATGAAGTCCTGGGCAGAGAAAGGACATCGGGTAAAAACTAAGGGAATCTGAACAAACAACATACTTTGGTTAGTAACATCGTAGCACTCCTGTACAAGAACCGCAACATATGTACATAGTAACAGGAGATGCTAATCACAAACTGACTGTTGCTGAAGGACGCAATATGCAAACTCTCTACTATTGTTGCAATTTTTACATAAATCTAAAACTATTCTAAAAGGCACAATCTAATAAAACAAAAAGCCAGCTCCCACCCTGTGCAAGGCAGGGCAGCATGGGGGTGGATGAGGGCTTCAGCCCACTCAAAGCATAGCCTGAGCATCCAGGGACCCCCCCCCCATGGCCAGACCCAGGCCCTGCGATGCCCCGGAGGACAGAGGGCAAGAGTTGGTTTCAACCCAACTGATGTGTTCAGTAACAGAAGGATACTCAAGCAACAAAAACACTGGGCTGAGGGACACGCTCTAGGGTCATCAGGGAGAGCCCTAGGGGACCCACCCTATGGGCCCCACCCTCACATAAAGCCATTCCTCACACACACACACTTGTGAGAAACTGTCCTCCTGTCCTACTGTCCCCAACAATTCCAGGCACCAGTGGAAAAGCAGGGCCTGGCTCTCTAGGAGCGCAGAGATAGGCAGGTAACAGACGACCACAGGCCCAGGCTAGGGGAGGCCAGGAAGGCTTCCTGGAGGAGGCAACTTGGGTGCTGCTCACACAAATGGCAAGCGGGAAAATGGGTTGAGAGATGTGTGATAGCCTGAGGTGCTGGGTACCCTGTGGATGGATGGGAAGAGCCCCAGAGCAGCCATATTAGGAACATGGACCCCCCAGTGCCTGGGCAGGCAAGGCCAGCCCACCAAAATGGGTCAGGCCACCAGGTGCAGGGAGAAGGCGCCACACCCCCGAGAGGCAGCAACACAGCTCTGTCACCATGTGGACACCAGAGGCCATATGAGGTACAGTCTCACCCCTACCTGTAAGGAACACCGACAAGACGCAAACCAGAGGGACAGGAAGCAGGCCCGGGGTTGCGGGGCTGGGGGAGGATGGAACAGGGAGCACTACTAAAGGATGCGGGTTTCTGTTGGGGCGATGAAGATCAGCTAAACTTTGTGGTCACACAAAGGTGGTTGCACAACTCTCTGAATACACTAAAAGTCCATGAATTGTGTACTTTACGGGTGAGTTATATGGTGTGCGAATTACACTTCAATAAAGTTGTTTAAAAAGAACAAACTCTCTGGCTCCCTGGCCCCTGCCCCACCCCGCAGCCCAGCTCAGCACTGGAGGTGGGGTCCCTGAGGCCTGGGCTGCAGAGGGACCCAGTCAGGTCAGAGAAAGGCACCACTCTAGTCACTGACCAGGAGCAGAGAGACCCCTGGCTTCAGGGCACCCACCTTCTAGAAGGGTAGCAAGAGGAAAGCCAGGCTGGGGACAGAAAGACGGTGGGAACAGGCTCAGCCAGGAGCTGTGCACAGGTACCATGGCAGAAGGGGCAGGGAGGGCAGCAGGACAAAGGCAGGGGTCCAGCACATCTCACACCTGCACCCCAGGCTGCAGGGGAGGGGCTGCTGCCTCCTCAACCCAAGCGCCCACCCCGGACAGCCCCAGGCCCCTGCCCACAGGGGCCAGGTAGAAGCAGCAGCCACTCCAACCTGTCCCGGGACACCCAACCAAGAGAAGCTGAGCCATGTCCCTGAAACCCTCCTAAGTGCTACAGCCCTCAGGGTCCCAGCACACTCAGTTTCTCCCACCACAGCTGAACTTGAGCTTGGTAGGATGGGGGTTCCAGGTGGAGCTGCCCTTCTTAAGGGACAGGCAGCTACTCACCAAGCACAGAGCTTTCCCAGTGCCCCTACACTGTGCCCCCACAGACCCTACTTCCCAGAGGGCAGTGATGCAGCAGCTAGCATCAGGGGCCACCCCAAAAGCCCTGACCTCTAGAAAACCCAAGGGCACTCCACCCAACAGCAGCCAAGCCCAAACACCAGGGATGGGGCACTCCAGGCTTCCTCACCATGCCTCTCCCTCCAAGGAAGCAAGAGCAGGGCCTCCCCTCCCACCCAGGCCTCTTCGACACTCTAGGCCAGGCGTCCTCAAACTACCGCCCACCTAGAACATTTATCCAGCCTGCCAGGTGTTTCTGCCACCACTGCCTGTCCTGCTTAGCAGCTGACTTGTCCCAGGGCCCGCAGTCCAGCCTTCCAACGGTCTGAGGGACAGTGAACTGGCCCCCTGTTTAAAAAGTTTGAGGACCCCTGCCTAGGCCGAGGCCTTTACAGGTGGCCAAATTGAGCCCAGAGAGGCTAAGCATCCTGCCCCGGAACCCCCAGCAGCAAGACCGAGAGCCTTCTCCAACTCGCCCCCCACCCACACATGGGCCCAGGGTTAGGAGCAGAGCCCACCAGGTCAAACCCAGCTCTCCCGTCCACCAGCCTGTGGCCTCAAGGAAGCAGGTGCCCTTCTCTATATGAGGTCCTCCTCACCTCTGAGCCAGAGCCCACAACAGCACCCGTCTCCAGTGGTTGTGAAAATCTTGTAACATGCTCAAAAAGCTGCAGGGGGTGGAGGGGTGGAGGGGTTTGGATGTATCTTGCTATTACTCTATTATTGTATGTTCAGTAGCAGAGAGAGATATCGCACCATGACTTTAAACTAACCGCTTATATTTTTTCACCAAAGCCCCCAGAAACTTGACTAAACTTCCCAAAACTATTGCTGGCGAGGTGGAAAGGCTGCAGTAGTGGTTTATGAGTGAGCCTTTGGAGACGAATAACGCGATTCAAATCCCAGCTCTGTCACTGAACATGGGACTCAGGCAAGCTGCCCTGCCTCTCTGTGCCTCAGTTTGCTCATCTGGAAATTGGGGTGAAGGTGTATGCTGTGAGAGCTTTGCGAGACGATTCATATAAAACACCAGCGCAATGTTTGGCATGCAGATTGAGAGATTTCTATTACTATTATTTATTTTTTTGATAGGCCAATACTTCCTGTCTTCCTGTGTCACCACAGGGGACTTTAATCACAGGGCTTAAACATAATCACTACCCTAGGTTATAACTCACATGCCAAACAATCTTAACAATAGCCTTCAGACACGAAGATCATTAGCAGAGAATTACCAGCCCAGCGTCTCAGACCCCCAGCATTCTGTATGGGGCACACACAGGGCACCAAAGGCAGAAAGAGCACGGTTTTCTCTAGGGAAAACCTCATTTTCTTGCACCGTCTCTGTCTGTAAGAGAAGTCGGAGCGACCTGCCTTCGAGTTCTCAAGTTAACCGATTACATTTCCCTGGCTGCCTGGGCTCCAAGCAGGTGACAGGCTGCCCTCAGCCCACACACCCAGGTTCTATCCACAGAGCCAACACCCCCTTAAGAGCCCCAGGACTCCTCCCAGGTCCACCTAATTATCAAGGCCCTGAACTTTTACCCCCTTTAGAAGCAGTGTTTTATGGACTCTGCCCTAAATAAAGACCTAAGAGAAGTGCCTGTTGCTAATGCCTCCAAAAAGCCAAGGAAAAGGCAGCGCTAAGCACACTGCAGTGCCAAAGAGCCCCTATGCCAGCCTGTGGGTTACCCAAACCAAAAGTCTTCAAAAGCACCACATGAGTGGCCAGTAGATGCCCATCCCTGAGCTAAACAAAGAGAAGCTGCTTCCCTCTGTACCCTACCTGCTACTCACCTCTGACCCACGTCTTATCTCCCCAATTCATTAGTCACTTCTGTCGGTGCAGGGACGCTCTGCCACGTGCCCCAACCCTGACAGCAGCTGCCCCAGGCGGCAGCTGGCATTGGGCTTCCCACGGACACTGCTGTACTTCCCATAACAAGATGCATAGCAGCCTCGAGGGCTGTCTTGCAGGGAGGGAGGAAGGAACTCAGGGAGGAGTGACCAGGCCACACAGATAGGCAGCAGCGTCTTCCCTGCCAACTAGCACACACCTCACACCAACAGGTGCTCTGGAAATGCTTCTTAAGTCCCCAGCACAGCCACTGGGCAGGCAGCCCCCATCCTGACACACACAGCAATTCCCAGAAGGGCAAATGTGTCCAGCTCCCCAAGTGGGGGGGGGGGGGCTCCAGAAACAAGCCCAACCAAAGCCATGCCACTTGCAGGACGGGAAAACCAGTATATCCGGGGCCAGAGGAAAACAACTGAGCCGCAGAACATGGGGAGCTGGAAGGGACCTCCACGTGGCCCCCAGGAAAGGAGGGGACACAGAGGGCACAGCCACTAACACAGATCATACATGAGAACATCAGGGCGCCTCGGTCCCCCATAACACAGATTTCAACCCAATGGTGGGATTTGGTGCTGGTATTTCTGTAACGTCTGTAAACATCACTCTGATACTCTTTCCAAAGAGAAAAGAGGCTGGCTCCAGCCTCCCCTGGCAACAGCGGCTCACTAGAATCTAATAACACTTTGTTTTCACTGTGCCTGAACCACTATTCTATTCTATTACATATACAAAATGATGATTCAGGAAAACCCCATCTCATTATCCTCCCGGTTTTCTAGTTGGTGAAGGTGAGGCCCAGGAAAAACAAGGAAAGCAGAGGTCATCCCAAGCTGGCGCCGGAGCTGTCCCCTGACATCCGGTTGGGCTGGACCCTACAGATAAGAGGAGGCGCTGAGGGGGAGGCCTCACAGGTCGGCGGTTTGGAGAGAAAGCACCTGGTCCTCCCTTCATGAAGGGCCCTCCACCATCTGGCTGAGAGGCCGAGAAAACAGGCACCAAGAGCCCCAGGAAACAGGCCTTTGAGACTTTCCCATGCAGCTTCCTGGAAATGGTTCTCCTGAGTGCAAGAAGACAGACATCACAAGGATAGTGCTGCCTGTCCCCCAGGCCACACGGCTGGGACAGCCACAATCCACACAGTCAGCAAGGGCAGCTGAGAGGAAGGACAGGCAGAGCAGCGGGTGGTGGCCTGTTGAGAGACACAGGTATCCCAACCTCCCTGGGAGCCTAGCACCATCAGTATAGGGCTTCTTGGCCCCTGCCCTGGGGTCACCAAGTGCTACAGAAGGGTCAACACCACAGCCAAGGCAGAAGGCAGGCCAAGGAAATGGGGCACCTTTCCCAGGCCAGGCAGGGCATCTCCAGAGGAATCTGCGGCAGGACACAGAGGCAGGTTTACTGAGGCCACTGATCAAGGGTATCCCAGCTGCCAATTGTGGAATGTAGTTTCATCCTAGCACGGGCAGAGGCAGAAACAAGAGCATACTCACTCGCCTGGCCCGAAATCAGCCTGTGACACACTTGGCTGGGGAAACAACAGAACACTCTGCACTAAGCTCCAAGCTCAGCCTTGGCTGCCTGGGGCCAAGGGCACTAAGGCCTCAGCTCCCAGTTCTGACCCCTGCCTAGAGCGTGCCAAGCCTGAAGGGAGCCTGCAGCTCCTTCTTTAATCCCCTTGTCTGCCTCCTCCCCATTTACGGGTGAGGAAACTGAGGCACAGGAGGCTCCCTGCCTGGCCCAAGGTCACACAGCAGCCGGTGAAGAAAACACTTCTCCAAGTTCCTTTCTTAACCACTTCTGTGCCATAAGAGCCCAGCCCTAAAGAGAGCCTCCGATCTGGGACTCAGGAGCCTTGTTTTGAGGGGTGTGAGAGAGACTCAGAACTGAATTTTCTCCCCATCCTGAAAGGTCTCCCCCAAACGGACTCTTTCCCACCTCTGTAAAGACAGCATTGGACAACCATGAACTTCTGGGGCCATCACTCTCAGGTCTCTGGCCCTGGGGACCCTGCTCCTGACACAGAGCTGACAGTCAGGGCCAGGCACACAAGCCTCAGGTCAAACCCTCCTGCCTCTATCCCCAGCTCTGGGCCTGACACAGAGCAGGTCCTGCTCTGGACAGGTGGGGGCCTCAGGCTGGGGGCTGCCACACTACACCCCACCTCCTGGCAGGCACAGAGGCCTGAGCCCCAGCCAATGTGCCAACAGTGGAGCCCCACCAGCTAAACGTCCCAAAGGGAGAGGACACAGGGCAGATAATGGGGTGTAAGGCCCTAACTTTTTGGCGGGGTTGCCTTTGGGTTAGCAGGGGCCAGGAAGCTCCTCTCCTCTCCTGTCCCACCAAGGAGTGGGTCAGCAGACAGCATTTGCGCGTCCTGTCTGTTCTGGTCCCCCTCCAGCGGCCTAGCTTGCTGACCCCGGACCCGCACCCCCAGCTCAGGCTGCGCCCCATCTCCGGGACGTCCTCCTTCTCCGGCCAGCCCGTCAGACCCCCGATCGGCAGACGCCAGTGCCCACGGCGCGCGGGGGGTGGCTGTGACGCGCGACCCGCCCGCACCGGACCCGGGGGCGTGTGAGTGGGGCGCGCCCGCGCGGGGCCCTGCACTGAGGGATGCCAGCCCTGGGCCCGGGCGGCGGCAGGGTGAGCAGACCAAGTGCGCCAGGTCGCGGCCCCGCCGGCCCGGGACGGAGCGTGGCCAGGTGTCCGCCGAGGTCCGTGTGGGTGTCTGAGCGCGCACCGCTTACCCTGAGCGGAGATCAGGGCCAACTCTCATCCACTCGCCGCCGCAGTGCTCCCCTCGCCGGCCGCCCGGCCGCGCTGCACCTGCCGCCGGCCCGGGAGCCCAGCGGCGCCGGGGAGCCGGGAGGAGGCGGCCCCGCGGGTGCCGGCCACGAGCGCGGAGGCGGCGGCGGCGCCAGGTCGCGCGCTCGCGTCCCGCTGCGTGGAGTCTGAGCGCCCCCCCCCCAAGTTCGGCCTGCGCAGCCGCCGCCCCGCCCCGCGCCGCGCCTTAAAGGGGCCGCGCCCGCGCCTCCCGGCCCCGCCCCCGCCCCGCGCAGCCCGGCCCCGGGGCCCACGGGGGCGCGCCGGTTCGCGCGCACAGAGCTCGGTCACACGGTGCCGCCTTTGTTTGGGTGCCCCACGTGCGTCCCCGTCGCCTGCACCCACGCGCACGCGGAGCCGCTCACCAGTCACGGCCACGCGGTCCCGCGCTTCTGTCACAGCGGAAGCCACGGGCACAGCCACGCACAAGCGCGCCCGCTGCTGTCGCCTCGCCGTGGCCCACACTCCCCGTGGGCTCGTCTATCTGTTTGGAGATGGGTCAATGACTTTGCTGACGGCGACGACCCTCATCCAGGGCGGAAATGTCTCCCTGACAGCCACTGCTGGGCCCAGAGTACAGCTCGGGAGGACCCGGAGGCCACAAACCTAAGGGCGGATCCCAGTATTCCCAGGGTGTGCTCCCTATCTCCTCCCCGCCTTGTCCAGGGCACTCCCTGTTCACAGGCTCTGGGCTCACCCCACCCCTTTCTCTAAACCTCACCTTTGTCATTCAGGGGACTTCCACCTACGGATGCCCTCCACCCCTGGGTCTCCCCAAGTGCTACACAGTGGGGACAGCATTCAGTCTAAGCCCAGCTGCTCTGGGTGCTGAACCCTCCAGGACAAACCACAGCTCACAGAGGGTGCTCAATGGAGGAGGTAGAGGGAACCCCAGGCCCTTGCCCTAAGTTGGGGGCACCCACTCTCCACTCCCTATCCAGGCCTGTCCCAGGAGAATGAGTGTGGGGCTGGGTGGGAGAGCAGAGGAGAACAGGAATGGACAACACACAGAAGACCTGCAGGCTTTTGCCACCGCTTCCCTGCTCCCCCAGGCTGGATCCTCTCTGCCCTGCCCTGTCCTTCTGGTCTGCCACCTGAATGTCTCCAGCCCAGTCCTGTGCCCTACCCTGAACCCACTGACCCTGGGAGTCCTACAAGCACTTCCAACCCCACAAACCAAATGACTCCAGAACTGGGACCTTCCATTCTTAATCAAGGGCCCCCAGCTTACCTCAAGCTCCCTGGAGAAAATTCAGGGTCCTCTTCCCTGGCATTCCTGCTTTACAAGACAGCTTGGCTCATCACCACCTAAGTCCCAGGTGGTGGTGAGGCAAGCATCAGACGAGCTCCTAGCAGGAGGCTGCATCTCTCTGAGGCTTAGTGTCCTGTCTGCAGGTGGGACCCAGTGATTTCAGACTAAAAGGGCCTGAGCAAGTGCCACACAGCATGGGGTGTCCCCTGCACCTTCAGCAGGCAACATGGGTGTGATCACCTCTGGAGATGACCAAGTCTTAAGTCACATTTGTGCCCAGAGCCCCTGCCCAGTACCACTGCTAGATTTCAGTGGTTCTCCTCCCCTCCCAGCTCTCTGGACTTCCCTGCTTTTTCTCTGTCCTCTTGGGAAAAACACAAGCTCTACTTTCCTGCCGCCAGGTCACTGTTCTCGCCATATCCTCCAGCCTCCCTGACCTGCCTGCCTGGCCAGAAATGGTCCAGGGCTCCTGGAGGTCCCCATGTGGCACCAGCACCTCCAACTCCATGACGAGGACCGTACTGTTGATTGTTTCCGTAATTGTTTGCACCTGTCTTTTCAATCCAGATGGGTATTCCTATAAGGAAAGACTCCGATTATCACACCTGTGCCCTTTCCTTCTCTCCCCCACCACCTTAAGACCTTGGCCAGGCTGGGCATCATTGTCAGGGCCCTTTTGTTCACAAATGACCTACCTGGAACAAGCCCCCTAAGTAATCCATTTGCTTATGAGACTGGCAGGGGCTGGAGTTAAAGCCTCTCCGCACCTTTCATCTCAGGACCTCCTTCCTTCTCCCCCTAGAGACAGGACCCCCATCCTTACAGCTGCCAACCCGAGGGAGAGACCCTGTCCTCACTGTACCCCTCTAGTGAGTTTCACGGAAAGGTTCAAATTGGCCCTGCTTGGCGACATGCCACATGAGCTGGGAATGGCAGTGGGGGCAGGGCAGAGGTACAGATACAGACCCTGCCTGGTGGACGGACATGGACCCCATGCCCTCCAGGTCAGGTACTGGGTGTCACAGGTGCCCACGCCGTGCCTCCCATTTACAGAGCAGGACCTACTCTGTGACTGGCAGTGCCATCTGAGCCACCTAGGATAGGGCAGGCCAGTGCCCAGTTAGAAAAGGGGTGCAACAGACACAAATGACAGCTCTTCACCCCATCAGGACACAGAGCAAGTGTCCAAGGGATGCCCTTTACAGGAATGGTCAGGACTAAGGTGCAGCAGGAAGGAGCCAGAGGGCAAACAGCTCTCTGGGGCTGCCCCGCCCCTAATCCATTTCCTCAATCTACCCTATAAACCTCCCCTGGGCACCCACCCTGTGCCAGATGCTGCGTAGCAGGGGGGCAAAACTGCTGAACAGAGTCAGATACAGACCCTGCCTAGAGGACAGACATGGGCCCGATGCCTCCCAGGTGGGTACTGGGTGTCACAGGGTGTGCTCCCTATCTCCCATTTACAGAGCAGGACCCACAGTCATGTGTGGAAATGCTAACTCCCAACACCTCAGAATGTGAGGTAAAGAAAGCCTCTGGGCCCAGGATGCTTCCAGAATGTACAGACTGGAGGCCTCAGGGCAATGAGCAGGAGGAGGGTGGTAGAAGGCTTGAATATTTAATTCCCAACAAATTTAATCTCAAAGATTGAGAGGTAGGATGGGGCAGGACTGTTTGGGGTGACTGGGCCATCAAGGCTCTGCCCCTGTGAACAGATTAAGGGATTAACGTGTTGTCACAGGAGAGGCACTGGTGGCTTTATAAGAAGAGGAAGTTAGGCCTGAGCTGGCACACCCAATGTGTGACACTGCCTGGGGCACCACAGAGTCCCACCAGTGAGAAGGCCCTCACCAGACACATCCCCGTGAACTTGGACATCTCAGCCTCCATAGCTGTGGGAAGTAACTTCCTTTTCTCCATAAATTACGGGTCTCAGGCATTCTGAGCAACAGAAGACTAAGACAGGGCCGGCCTTCCAGAGCCCCTCCCACAACCAGGCAACTTGTCACTGCCCAGATGGGGCGTGGGCAGTGAGGCACCCCACCCCACATGGTGGCTGTTGCCCCTGTGGAAAAGCCATTCAGAAGCTGTGACAGAGCCCGGTGAGGACCAGAGGGGCTGCTGTTGAGAGGGGACATACTCCAGGCTCGGGACAGGGGTATGGGAGGCCAGAAGGGCTCCGAGTTCCCTGCCTGCCATGAAGACCCACACAGCCCCATCTGGAAGCCTTGGAACCCAGCTTTGGGAAGACATGGGGATGAAGAATCAGGGAAGGGAATGGGCAGGGAGTGCTTGGGGCCTAGGCTCCTCTTGCCAGAACAGCACTGGAATGGTCAGGACTAAGGTGCAGCAGGAAGGAGCCAGAGGGCAAACAGCTCTCTGGGGCTGTTTAGGAGGCCTCAAAGCCAAACCCAGGCCTCTGGCAGAACCCCCATCCCCAGCACTGAGGACATGGTGTGAATACCCCCTGTGAGGACTGTGCTATCGTGCCTATGGGCATCCAGACTCACCCCCAACTTCTCCTGCCAGACCCCAGGCCAGGGAGAGCTGGCAGTGGGCTCACTGCAGTTACAGAAGTGGAACACGGTGACCTGTCCCTTCCTGGCCTGGGAGAGAACTGGTGGGCATTCCTGTGCCCTTTCCTCAGAGGGAGAAGGTGCAGAGAGGTAATGTTATTATCATATTATCAAGTTCAAGGCCTAGCCATGGCTGCCCAGCAAGCCCACAGCAACTATCACCCTGACACTTCACCAGCATGAAAAGATGGGGCCAATGACAAAGCAATGACCCATGGCAGAAAGACACCCCTGGATCCTTGGCAGAGCCTAGGGAGATGCACACAGATGGGGTGCGTGAGGGCACAGGTGTGTGGTCCTCGGCGAACATTTGAATTTATAGCAGCTTCCAAAAGGAGGGATGCTGCGGTCGGGTTAAGGATTGCTGATGAGAGCCACCCAGTGGACAAGGCATCACCCACCAAGTCAGAATAGGGACCAGACTGGATGGGCATAGCCCCACCCCCACTGGCTCTGATGGGTCACCGGCTCTGGGCACCTTCCTCTGACTGGCCAGCCTGTGTGGCCCTTCCTGCCTCATCCCAGTGCCCAAACCAGTGGCTTTTGTCTCTGAGCCTCTCTCTCCTGCCAGCCTGCACTCGGCTTGAGGGTAGAGGCCACATCTGACTGTCTCTAGATTCCCAGCCCAGGGACTGGGGCACAGCAGGTCCTGGACCCACTATGTCCCTCCATGAACCCTGGGACAGTAGTTCCTCTATGGCCATCTCACCCCTCCCCCATGCTCCCACAGATGTGCTCAAGGGTTCCCTCCTCTGAGAAGCCTTCCCTGGCTGCCCCTCTTCTCTGGGTTCCCACAGGCCCACTCTGCTCATTCTGTGCTCCTTCAGAAGAGCCAGCCTGCCTGCAGGACCCACCTAGCCAGAGTCCCCCTGTGGACTGGGGCGTTCTCATCCACCTTGGCCCTGGGCCAGCCTCCTATTATTCCCTTCCTCCTGCCCTTACCCCGCCAGCTGCCCCACCCTCTGGACTTGGACACTGGCCTCAGAGCTGCTGCCCCCTCTTGGATTCTGGACACTGACCTCAGCCCACTGGCTTCTCTCTTGGGGACCTGCTTTGTCCCTGTTCCTACTGGTCCAGTCTGTTCCCACCATTGGCCCCTGCCCAGGAAGGTCTGGACAGCCTTGCATACCTTCTTTGCCTCTGGGCCTGCTCTTGGTGGCTGTGTGTCCTTGGACACATCACTTCACCTTCTGAGCCTGGTGTCCTCATCTGTGCAGAGGTGAGAAGCCCACCCCACGGGCTTCACCTGAGGTCTCAGCATCTGCTGATACGGTTCCCACTGAGGAGACTGAACCACAACCTTACGGGGTAGGGGGATGCAAGGCCTCCGGAGAGGGGTCTGGATCAGGAAATCAGTGCCTGCCCATCCAGGGGCTGGGGGTCTGAGAGCACCACGTACTCCATGTACACCAGCTTGTGTCTCTGCTTCAGCGCCTGGGGTGCCTTGCACATGTTAGGCACCCAGGGAATGTTACTAATGAGTGGCCAAAGGATACCTGGAAACCAAGTTCACATATTCCCTTGGCTTAAAAATGCCATCACGTGAAAGAGGCACCACTTAGGAAGAGCTCAGCACACCCACCCCTGTCTTGAAGGTTGTGTCTGCATCTGGAAAATGTTAGGATGGGCTCACAGGGCCATCTCAGGGCAGAGGAAGCACAGAGGGAAACAGATATCAGAGGGATGAGTCCTTGCAGATTGGGGCTCTGGGAGTGGACAGGTTCTCAGTGGGCAGAGAGCCAGCCCCCAGCCTTCCCCACCTGGAGTGGGGCTTGCAGCACCAATTTGGGGTCTAGCCCCTGAAAGTGATGGGGCACACAACCTCGTGGATGTGGTGGACAGGGTGGCACTGGAGCCAGATGCCACACCCCCCAGGACCAGCTCACCAAGCCCTACCCCTGCCCCTTTTCACCCAGCTGCATGCTGCAAGTGGGTACCACATGGCCCACAGGGCAGTCTTCTTCCTTGGCATCCCTGCCGTCTGTCCCCAGGAGTTCTAATCTAGGCTCTGGGTCTTACCTGTGGGTGACCTTAGCAGGTGCCTCCACTTCTCTAAGCCTCTGTGTCCCTACTTTGCAGGATGCTGGTCATTGGGTCACCTTCCTTCTTGTCCCTCATCCACTCCACAGCCGTGCACAGAGGCCAGCACCTGTTGCACTGGGCCCACAAACACCTTTTGGGGAAGAAAGTCCGATGTGTGAGCTGCCAGCCCACATGTTCACCAGGGCTGGGTAAGCCCGAGGGAAGGTCTGCCTCAGCCTGGGGGTATTCTCAGAGGAGGGGCCTTTAGCCCAAGAAGCCATATGAGGGAGGGTGGCAAAGGCCAGAGGGAGCAGGTCATGGAGGGGTGAATCCTCAATGTCCTTGGAGTGAACTCTCCGTGTTCTTAGAATGCTTCAAGCTGGTGACCCCAAACCCAGAGAGCTGCTGAGCAGCCCCGGCCCAGCAAAGCCATGGGTCTGGGACTTCCCAAGGCCTTGGGGGCCTGAGTCCTGCCCCAGTGTACCCAGGACATGGAGTCAAAGAAGTGGTTCTCAAGCTTTGAGACTGTTATTTTCCCTGTTGGGTTTTAGACTTAACTGGGACAAGTTACCCTTTCTTCTTGCCTACTTCTCCCCTTGGAATGGGAGTGTCTCCTGTGCCCATCCCACCACTGTACTTTGGAAGCAGGAACCTGTTAATTTCCCAGGCTCACAGCTGGAAATAATTGGCCTCAGACTGAGTTCCATCTTGTGCCCTGTCCATTCAGATGAGGCTCTGGACATTGGCCTTTTGAGTTGGTCCTGGAATTATTTAAGACTTTGGGGCTACTGGGCCTGAATGAATGTGTTTGCATGTAAGAGGTGATTAGGTCATGAAGGCAGAGCCATTAATGAATTAATGCCCTCATCTCAGGCGTGAGTTCCTGACACCCTCGTGCTGGCCCTCTTGCCCTTCCCCCTCTGCCCCAGGGTGACGCAGTGAGATGCCCTGTGCAGATGCCAGCACCATGCTCTTGGACTTCCCAGCCCCTAGAACCACGAGTCAAATAAACTTCTACTTTCTGTAAATGGCCCAGTCTCAGGTGTCCCATTAGAGCGGCTCAAAAGGAACTAAGACATCACATGATGCGCTTTGCTGTCCTGGGATCACATCCAAGGCCCCATGACATTTAGTCATCACCTCTCCTTAGGTTCCTCCAGACTATGAGAGTTTCTCAGCCTTTCTTTGTTCTTAATGACCTGGACTGTTTGGGGAGTCCTAGTCGGCAGTCTTGTTGATGCCCCTCTATGGAGATATGTCTGGTGTTTTTCTCACAGCTCAGCTGAGGTGATGGGATTGAGGAAGAAGACTGCAGAGGCAAAGGGCCCTTCTCATCGCATCTACCAAGGCCACATGCCGTCAGTGTGAACTATCACAGCTGGTGCTGACCTCCTCACCTGCCGAGGTGTGTGTGTCCGGCTTCTCTACGGAACTTTCCCCCTGTCTGTTCTCTTCTTTTTGGAAGGATGTCAGGACAGTGACCTTTGTCTATTTAAAATCTCTCTCTGCTGTGCAATAAAATAAAACCAAGGGACGAGGTCATTCCAAAGAGAAAATGTTGCTGGGCCAGGTGCACGGGCTCACGCCTATAGTCCCAGCACTGTAGGAGGCCAAGGCAGATGGATTGCTTGAGATCAGGAGTTTGAGACCAGCCTGAGCCAGAGTGAGAACCCATCTCTACTAAAAATAGAAAAACTATCCAGGTGTTACGGCGGGCGCCTGTAGTCTCGGGGGGCTGAGGCAAAAAGATCACTTGAGCATGAGAGTTTGAGGTGGTTGTGAGCCATTATGATGACATGGCCCTCTACCAGGGGTGACAGAGTGAGACTGTCTCAAAAAAAAAATTCTCTCTCTGTAAAACACCACAACAAATTAATTACGTTATTTTATACAGCTGTTGTTTACTTAGATACACACATAGTTATGTGTTATAAAATACATAAAGCATAAAATGTACCATTATGAGCATTTATTTTTCACCTTAGGGATTGTTTAAGTGTGGCCAGGGATTGCCGGGGACTGTGATGTTGTGGAAGTGGCACAATTTGGTGATTGACACGCAGACCCCGGATCCAGACACCGGGCAGGAGCCTGTCTCCATCACCTGCCTCCCTGGACCCCCGTTCCCTCATGTGTAAACAAGGGAAGGACAGAGGCTGTGCTTTGTGTGCGGAGGTGTCCTGTGTGACCTAAAGATCCTCTAGGACAGTGTTTTCAACCATTTTTATCCAATGGCACACTTGAATTTTGAACCTATAGTTAAATTTCCATGGCACACTTAAATTATGTTGATCAAAAAAAGAGCAATATATATATATATATAAAACTATGCTTTGAATTTATTCTGAAAATAATTTAATTAATGATCTTTAAAATTTTTCAAGGCACACCTAAGATCCTCTCACACCATATCAGTTGAAAATAACTGCTCCAAGGGAACCTCATAATGCATCATTCAAATAAGGACACCCTTAAGATGAAAGGAGGCACTGTTAATAATTCACAGGGAAACAGGCAGATATTGGGACTGTCCTGGGTAGTCAGGACCTGTGGTCACCTCTTCTGCCTTCCATCACAGGCACCTGCACAGGGGGTCTTGGATCAGCATCACCTTCTATTCCCTGCTTGGGAGGGGGCACCAGGTGCGCTATGCAAAGCCTGTCTACACCTGCTGCTCCCCTTAGGATCCTCTGGGCACTGACCTCAAGACTACCACCCTGGAACTGACCCCTGGCTTCCTGGGGCCCTGCTGTGTCTCCCTGCCCACTGACCTCCCAGGCTGCTCCTTAGCCCTGTGGCTGGTTAGTTTTTACTTCTGGGGCCTGAAGTAAACGCACAGGAACAGTGGCATCGTTGGGTTCACATATTAAAGTGAGTGTGTGTAGAGGAGGGGCAGCAAAGGCAGGGGACCCAGCAGCAACAGGGCAGTGTCTGCCACAGGCCAACAGCCCTGGATATGCTGTTGGGGGGAGAACAGGGGTGAGGTGGGCAGACTGGCAGGCCAGAATGTCTGAGGTCTTGGCCCTGGGCTGTATGTAGGGTTACCCTGGGCACGGGCTGCAGCAGCCCAGGATGTTCCTGGGGGTCTGGCTCCTCCTACCAGCCTGCCTTCCTCAGCCCCCAGCTTGGGCTGGATTGGGGGGGGGGGGAGGCTGAATTATCCTGTTGGCCAGCAAGGCCCAGCATGGCCCCTCCTTTGTTCCCCTGGAGCTAGGAGCATGGAGTGGGTGTGGCCTGTACGGGGAAGTGGGAGGCCTGGGAAGGGCTAGAGGGGTGGGTGGAGGAGGCCTGCCCAGAGCCAGCCTGCAGCCATCTGCTCCCCCTGGGGTCCAGCTCTACAACCAGCTCAGCTGTCCCCTGCCCGTGCCTTCCAGGCCCAACCCAAGTGGGAATGGGAGGCCCTAGCACACCTGCTGGCCCACAGGGGCCATCATTCCTACCAGCCCTAGGGTAAGACACCTACAGTGAACTATGCACTCAGGAACTGGGGTAAGTGTGGCCTTGTGCCCCAGGTCCAGCTTCCCCTTGCTGCAGGGGCCGGGGTGGGGAGGGCAACACACTGCACTACACAGCCACACAGTGGAGAACCTCAGACCAGCCCTGGTGGGGACTGTCCTTGGACTGAGTGGGGCACCACCATGTGGCTGCTCACAGCCTCAGCCCACAGTTCTAGGTCTGATTTATGCACCTGCCATTTTTTTTTTTTTTTTGAGATGGAGCCTCAAGCTATCCCCCTGGGTAGAGTGCCATGGCATCACAGCTCATAGCAACCTCCAACTCCTGGGCTCAAGCCAGTCTCCTGCCTCAGCCTCCCAAGTAGCCGGGACCACAGGCGCCCGCCACAGCACCTGGCCATTTTTTTTTTTGGTTGCAGCCATCATTG
>CAUYQV010108969.1:0-17023 GCA_963574575.1 Galagoides demidoff
CACAGGCGCCCGCCACAACACCTGGCCATTTTTTGGTTGCAGCCATCATTGTTGTTTGGCGGGCCCGGGCTGGGGATTCAAACCCGCCACCTTAGGTGTATGTGGCTGGCGCCTTAGCCGATTGAGCCACAGGCGCCAAGCCATCTTTATGAGATCTTAATTTCATCGTCTGCTTATATGTGAAGAGGCTGAAAACATTTTTCAGAACTTAAGTTATAAATATAGTCTTTTCCTTGGTTACCTTTAGCTAAACTATGAGTATAGCTACTAAACCATTCCAGACTGGAAATTTTCCTTCTGGTGTTTCAAGTTGTCTTCTTCATAGTCTAGCAAAAAGCACTTGTAGTAACAACTAAGACATCTTGAATACTACGTGCCAGTCACTCTTCTTAGCCCTTTGTGTATATTAAATACAACTCATCACAGCAACAGGCTGAGAGAGTTTAGGGGACTTGCTAAAGGTGACATAACTATTGAATGTTATAGCCAGGGTCAGACCCTGGAATGTTACTCTGGAACCTATTCTCTTAATAGTGACACAGCCTTGTAGTCCTCATTTCCCAGAACCATTTGTACACATCGTTTTTGAATTTCATTTTCTCAGAAGTGGCCAATTGCTGTGTTGCCTTAGAAACTGGAGCTCATTGTTTAGGGTATAAATTGTGTTTTGTATTAAGTTGCCTGAGGTTTCAAAGGAGAACTTACCATTCTGAAACCATAGTTTCTGTTCAGCTCTGGTTTCCTATTTACCAAATGCTCTTTTCATTGTGGAAGTAAGCAAGGGGCAAAGTTAGTTTGACTTTTAGGGTTTTCTTTTTTTTTTTTTTTTTAATCTAAATTAGAAGTTTAGCAGCAGAAGAATCAAGCAAATAAGAGCTTATTTGTACTTAGGAGAAGAATCTGCTTTCTTGGTAATACTGAAGTTAACAGGAAATGCATTTCCTGCTTCCTTGATGGTACCACATAAAAATGGTTCTTTCTCCAATTCTAATCTAGACAAAAAGATGGCTTAGCAGCCTGGAAACTTAGACACCCTCAGTCCTTAAGTGAAATGTAGTGGGTGGCTTTATACTAGATTAAGTTTTTTTCCTTTTGTGACCTTAATATATAATAATAATGAGGAAATCTCAAAAGTTCAAATTTACCTGAAACATTTGCTATATGTTCCAACTGATATCTAGCAGGGAATATTGTTAGGGACCAATGACGTTCTCATCTAGTGTCCTCTTTCTTACAGTGAATTAATCTACCTGGAAAGGTGTGATTTCAGCCTCTAAGGTCTAGATGCCATTTCCCATCTTACTGTTGAGTAAGAAGGAAGATACAGGTTAAGAATTCACATTTCTTAAGGATTGATGAGGAGCTGGAAAGGCTAAGTAGTTTGAACAGACGTGGAACAAGTTGGTTATTGATTTCTTTTCTGCTTCTCTCTTGTGCCTTTCATTCCATTTCCCATCCTTCCCCTCTACCCTCCCCACCATTCCCATCCCACTTACATTTCCAACCAGGTATATCTTTGCAAAGAATCTTTTTGAAAATGGTTCCCTCTCGGACATCGAATGGCATATCTATCAAGACTGGCATTCTTTTCTCCTGCAGGAGTTTGCTAGCCGGCTCAAATTACATGGCTTCATCTACCTCCAGGCTACTCCTCAGGTAATGCAGAACCTAAAGCCTTAGACTTAGGGGCCTATGAAACCTAAGAGGTGACATTCTCCAAGCCCCTGATTTTCTGCTGGGAGAAATTAGAGTTCAGGCATTGGGCAGCGCCTGTGGCTCAGTGAGTAGGGAGCCAGCCCCATATACCAAGGGTGGCAGGTTCAAACCTGGCCCTGGCCAGACTGCAACACACACACAAATATATAGCCGGGCATTGTGGGCACCTGTAGTCCCAACTACTTGGGAGGCTGAAGCAAGAGAATCACCTAAGCCCAAGAGCTGGAGGTTGCTGTGAGCTATGATGCCACAGCACTCTACCAAGGGGCAACAAAGTAAAACTCTGTCTCTGAAAAAAACAGAGTGTAGGCATTATGTAGTGCATGGAGAGCAGTTAGTGAACACCCTCCCATCCTGATGTTGAGCACCCTGCTTCCCTTAGGCTTTGTGCAGCAGGGTGCTAAGGCAATTGACTGTGCATGGAAGAGTCCTTCTTGATGTAACAACAACACGGAGCAAATTGGCATTATCTTTATTGCTCAGGGTTTGTAGGTTGAACACTCTGACCTGTAGCCAGTTGCCTCAGCTCCTCCTTCTTTCTTATGGGGTCATCAGCATCCACAGTGGCCTTGATGGTTTCCTGGACAGGATATGGGGAAGAAGAGAAGGAAGGTTTCTTCACTTCATCCTTATACTGGTCTAATTTATAACTCTTTTTTGAACCTTGATACCACTGGCAAGGCAGGATGGACAACATAAGTTGTACTTTGTGACTCTTTGACTTGGATTTCAGAGCTAGCCGGCACATGGTCGGATGGTGTCATGGCAGGAGCACTGAAGTTTCTAGAGAGAGCAGTGTCCTTGGCCTCTGCTGATTGGCAGTGACCTTGGGTAGCCCTGGGAAACCTTTTCACTGGAGGTGTCCTCATCTATAAAATCCACTGGGGTTTTGTGGAATGGGATTCTGAATCAACACAAGAGGTATTTTTTTTTTTTTTTTGAGACAGAGCCTCAAGCTGTCTCCCTGGGTAGAGTGCTGTGGCATCACAGCTCACAGCAACCTCCAACTCCTGGGCTCAAGCGAGTCTACTGCCTCAGCCTCCCAAGTAGCTGGGACCACAGGCACCCACCACAACACCCGGCTATTTTTTGGTTGCAGTCATCATTGTTGTTTGGCGGGCCCAGGCTGGATTCGAACCCACCACCTTAGGTGTATGTGGCTGGCGCCTTAGCCGCTTGAGCCACAGGCACCGAGCCACAAGAGGTATTTTTTGAGAGATTGTATTGCTCTCAGCTTTTGAGACATATATCCAATGTATAGTCAAATGTCAGATATACTATATTATGTTAGAAGGGAAAGTTGTCTTCAGGCTAAAGGCCAGGCTTTTTAGAGATAGGACTGAGGCTCACTTGTGGGCAGAAGGGGGCCTGAGAGCACACTGAGCAGAGTCAGAGGAAGCGTGAGAGAGTCCTCATCACACAGACTGGGAACAAGGGCCTTGCCTCAGAGGCCCTTGATTGTGACTCGTATCACACATTGGGGTCTTTGTGTCAGGAGTTTCTGAAGATCATAAAGTAAAAGTTGGACTATAGGAGAGAATAAGAGATAGTACAGAAATAAATAGGATCTAAGGTTTAAAATAAAACTGAATTGGAGAGTCAGTGAGGCCAGAGGGATGAGAACCCTCCATGAAAGGAACCAAGCTGGCAGGGTAGGGTGGTAAAAAGTGGTAATTCTAGTACTTTGGGAAGCCAAAGCAGGAGGATCATGTGAGCCCAGAAACCTGAAGTTACGGTGAGCTATCATGATGCCACTGCACTCTAATCTAGGCAATGGAGTGAGACCCTGTCTCAGAACAAAACAAAAAAACAGAATCAAAATGAAGTTAGATGTATTGATTATAACTTGACCAGGGGGGTCACTTTTAGTAGTCTAAATGTGACTTCCCTTAGTAGTCTTCATTGCCTGGGAACAGGAATAGAACATGCAAATTATGAAGGTGATTATACTTTAGGGGTAAGGATTGGTGTCAGTGATGGGAGAAAAGGAATCCCTTTTTGAAGAGGACAGCTCAAAGTAGCTGAGGGTAGGGTTCAGGGTGAAAGAGAAGTCCTGACCCCCATGAGGGCTCATGGCACTGGCCAAGAAGGTATGAGAGTGGAGTGCCATGGAGTTGTGCTGAGTGAAGATTTGGTTGGACTCTGAGGAGGTGACAGGTTTCCCGTAGGGGTTGTGAGTAAACTGGCCTGAAAGAAGCAGGAGGTTGAGCATTAGGGGAAATTAAAGTGCTGACCTAAACTTTTCCAAGAGACAGAAATTCAGCACAGTCAACTTGGTGCCATGAAGACAGTGTTGGGAAGGAGCAAAGGAGGAAGTGGACTGACTCATTCCTGGGAGTGAAGCAGACTGCTTGGCCAGCTGCAGAGACTCTTGTTTCTGGGGAGTGGAGGTTGGACTGGACACTGAGACCCACCAAGGAAAACAAGAAATTCTCCCTCACTTTGCTCCTTTGTATATTCTGAATGACCTTGTGAGAAGGGGGCAGGGGTGGTGTCTTAGTCCATTTTCTGTTGCTATTGTGGAACACCTGAGACTAGATAATTTATCAAGAAAAGAAGATTAGGCTCGGCGCCTGTGGCTCAAGCAGCTAAGGCACCAGTCACATACACCTAAGGTGGCAGGTTCGAATCCAACCCGGCCCGCCAAACAACAATGATGGCTGCAACCAAAAATAGCCGGGCGTTGTGGCGGGCACCTGTTGTCCCAGCTACTTGGGAGGCTGAGGCAGTAGACTAGCTTGAGCCCAGGAGTTGGAGGTTGCTGTGAGCTGTGATGCCATAGGACTCTACCCAGGGGGGCAGCTTGAGGCTCTGTCTCAAAAAAAAAAAAGTTAAAAAAAAAGAAAAGAAGATTAGGCTCGGCACCTCTGGCTCAAGTGGCTAAGGCGCCAGCCACATACAACTAAGGTGGCGGGTTCAAATCCAGCCCAGGCCTGCCAAACAACAATGATGGCTGCAACCAAAAAAAATAGCCAGGTGTTGTGGCGGGCACCTGTGGTCCCAGCTACTTGGGAGGTAAAGGCAGGAGACTCACTTGAGCCCAGGAGTTGGAGGTTGCTGTGAGCTGTGATGCCACAGCACTCTACCCAGGGGGATTGATTGAGCTCACCAGTTCAAGACAAGCCTGAGCAAAAGCGAGACCTGTCTCTACTAAAAATAGAAAAACTGGCTTGGCACTTGTGGCTCAATCGGCTAAGGCGCCAGCCACGTACACCTAAGGTGGCGGGTTCGAATCCCCAGCCTGGGCCCGCCAAACAACAATGATGGCTGCAACCAAAAAATGGCCGGGCGTTGTGGCGAGCGCCTGTAGTCCCAGCTACTTGGGAGGCTGAGACAGGAGACTCACTTGAGCCCCGGAGTTGGAGGTTGCTATGAGCTGTGATGCCATGGCACTCTACCCAGGGGGATAGCTTGAGGCTCTGTCTCAAAAAAAAAAGGCACCACCTCCCAACACCACTACACTAGGGACCAAATTTCTAATACATGAATTCTGGGGTACACAAACCATAGCAGATGGAGATGGTGATTATTTATTATTGTTTATCATTTTTAAAAGGCTAATGAAGTATTTCTGCTGGGGTAGCATGAGAGAAGTTGAAGGATTATTGCAACTTAATGGCAAAAAAGAAAAATAGCTTATTCATTTTGGAATTGGATGGAGATTTTAGTGCTATTTTGATAGTATTAAATCCAAGAACCCTGGAATACTCAATATTCGTTCCATGAAATCACCCTTGACCTCTTCTGGGAAATTCAGAGGTGACTGTGCTCAAGGGAAGAGCTGAAGTTAAAATATTTGCATGTAAAAACTTGTGTGAATGTCTGGTAGTCTAATGTAAAACCCTGAATTTGGAGAATGTAAGGTGGTCCTCAATAGGACCTTCCACTCCTTCCCACCCATTTTTCTCTGACTTCTAAAAAGCAAGTAAGCCAGCTCAGCGCCTGTGGCTCAATCGGCTAAGGCGCCAGCCACATACACCTAAGGTGGTGGGTTCAAATCCCCAGCCCAGGCCCATCAAACAACAATGATGGCTGCAACCAAAAAATGGCCGGGCATTGTGGCGGGCGCCTGTGGTCCCAGCTACTTGGGAGTCAGAGGCAGGAGACTCGCTTGAGCCCAGGAGTTGGAGGTTGCTATGAGCTGTGATGCCATAGCACTCTACCCAGGGGGATAGTTTGAGGCTCTGTCTCAAAAAAAAAAGCAAGTAAGCCAGGCATGGTGGTTACACCTGTAATCCCAGCACTCTGGGAGGCTGAGACAGGTAGATTCTCTGAGCTCACAAGTTCGAGACCAGCCTGTGCCAGAGTAAGACCCCATCTCTAAAAATGGCCGGGCGTCATGGTGGGCCAGCCGGTAGTCCCACCTACTTGGGAGGCTGAGGCAAGAGAATCACTTGAGCCCAAGAATTAGAGATTGCTGTGAGCTGTGATGCTACAGCACTCTACCAGGGGCAACAAAGTGAGACTCTGCCTCAAAAAAAAAAAAAAAAAAAATCCAGGCCCTGCCTGTGACTGTCACAGCACAGAGACAGCATGCAGATGCACCGGAACGAATGGCACCTGGGTTTGGGGCTTAGAGGTATAGTAGCAGTCACTGCCCAATTCCTGTCCTGTCTCATTCCAACAATCGGAACCACAGCTTTTCTTCCTGGGTGGGGCAGGTTAAGGAGAAGATTGGAAAGGGTCCCTCTCCTGCCATTTGTAACTACACTGTCTTTCCTGTTCCTGTTTCAGGTGTGTTTTCCCAGTGAAGACTGAGGTGAAGAAAAGCCAGACTCTAGCACTATTTGCATAAGATTTTTTTTTAAGTTGTTGTAAATATATCAGTAAAGCAAGAATTATGCCAAATGCTCAAAATAGGAGTTTTCTTAGACTTCTGGGGGAAAACATTTACTCTGTTAAGCAAATTAATAGTAAAAAGGGAGGGGCGGCACCTGTGGTTCAGTGGGCAGGGCGCCAGCCCCATATACTGAGAGTGGAGGGTTTGAACCTGGGCCTGGCCAGCTAAACAGCAATGACAACTACAACAAAAAATAGCCAGGCGTTGTGGCAGGTGCCTGTAGTCCTAGCTACTCGGGAGGCTGAGGCAAGAGAATCGCTTAAGCCCAAGAGTTTGAGGTTGCTGTGAGCTGTGATGCTATATCTCTCTATCAAGGGCGACTGAGTGAGACTCTGTCTCCAAAAAAAAAATAGTAAAAAGGGAAATGTTAGCCTTTTTTTTTTTTTTTGAGACAGAGTCTTATTTTGTTACTCTTGAGTAGAGTGCTGTGGTATTGTTGTTGACAGCAACCTCAAACTCTTAGGCTCAAGTGATTCTCTAGAGGTCTTAGCCTCCCTAATAGCTGGGAATACAGACACCTGCTACAACGCCCTGCTATTTTTAGAGATGAGTTCTAGCTCTTGCTCAGGCTGGTCTTGAACTCCTAAGCTCAGGCAATCAGCCTGCCTTGGCCTCCCAGAGTGCGAGGATCACAGGCGTGAACCACCTTGCCCAGGCTAAATGTTAGCCTATTTTAATAGGAGGAGATCAAGGTTAGCATCAACATATGCCTGCTACCAATAATTATAAATATCTTTTGTAAAAAGAACTGCTCTGCTCTTGTGTTTACTTGAAAACATAAAGCCATATTTAAAAAATATTTTCACTAATTCAGACATTTTTTCCTCAGGAAAATTAGATAGCTTTGCTGTATGTTTAGAAATCCTAAAGCTGCCTTGCTGGTGGTGATACAAACTGGTTTACCACTAAGGAGGCAGTTTGGCAATATATAATAGCAAGTACACATTCCTTTTGGTCACAAGTGAAATTTATTTATACAGTTTTATTTCCTTAAAAGAAAGATAAGTGGGAAACATCAAAGACCCCAAGTCTTTGGGAATATTATACACTACATTGGGGAATTAAGTTTTAAGTATTTGAAAGAGAAAAGTCCTGAATCAGTAGGTTAGTCTATCTGTTCTTCCAGGACAGATGACATTGAATAATGAAATGTTTGCCAGGCAGACAGAAGAATGAGGGCAATTTAAGCAAAACTCTTAGACATTTGGAGCAAAAGTTTTGAGGCGTGAGAGAGTTTGTCCTGTCCCTCAAGAAGGAGGTCAAATCTGGCTAAAGCAGTTGAATCCAGGAAAAAGGAGCTAAGGAAGTTGAGGAGAAGTAGGAGGGGTGGCCTTATGTGACAGCTAAAGAAGACATCTTTCTGAGCTACTATGGGTCACATTTTCCTTTAACTGAATGCAGTATAGAATTATGTGCACTCTCTGCAGAGGGGGACGGTAGGAGAGTTAGCCTCAAACCTCACTTTTTTTTTCCTCTCTCTACTTTGTTTTATCTTTGACCTATGCAATTTGCATTCTGTTGCAGAGTGCATATTTGCTATGATATAGAGAGACATTTCAAATTACTTACCACTTTATAAATATGGTACTTCTCATACTTCCTTGAACCCTAGGGTTATGGCTGTAGGCAGTATGGAGCCTGTAAAGTATTTTAAGCAAGGAACCTAATTTTACTTTGCAATACTACGGAAGGGTGGGCTGAAGGAGAACACACACACTGGAGGAAGAGAACAGCTTTTGCCAGGAGCTTGACATGCGCTCCCTCAGTGAATCCTTGGTATCCTATGTGGGTGGGTGGAGGATGAGGAAATTGAAGCCCACAAAGTGCACTACTAGTACATTATAAAGGCAGGAATTTACTAGACTTTCTGACCTCAAGGCTTTGCTCTTTTCATATGCTTCTCTGCCGCCAGGAAGCATAAACTCATCCTGCCAGGTGAGAAGTGATAAGGACCTGACTAGAGCAGAGGTGAGAGGAGAGGCACAGAGATTAAAGAGAATTTAGTGACTTCCTAAATGTGACTGGGAGGAGGAAAAAGAAGGAACATTTTAGGCCCCTCCTTGGATAACTGAGTGGATGATGTTTGCCGTTAACCAATTTAGGATACTTCAAAAGAAGAGCAAGTTTAAAGTGGAAATGGGGAGAGAATGGTGTAGATCCTCTAGTTGAACAAGAAAACAAGACAGCAGAAACAAAGTCATGGCTTGTAATACCCAAGATAGACATTTTGAGTGGGTCTCATAGCTCCCCTAAGATTGCATTGTAACAGTCCAAACAGCAAATGAGCTCATTGCACCCTGGGGGTTGTCTTTTAGGTTTGTTTGAAGAGACTATACCTAAGGGCCAGAGAGGAAGAAAAAGGAATTGAGCTGGCCTATCTTGAACAGCTTCATGGTCAACACGAAGCCTGGTTTATTCACAAGACAACTAAGTAAGTGGAGAAAAGAGTGTATTTAGAGATCTGCCTCCCTACCTTGTTAAAAACAGGAAGTTCAGCATGCAGCCCCATAGGATAGTTCGGAATGTATTGGAAGTGGTTGGAAATATCAAGCATTTTCTAACTCAGAAATTTAATATTGAATATAATCTGTACATACCAAGAGACTTTTTATTAGATTCTATTTCTCCAGCTTGCTTTCCTCCTTTCCTTTCTCTTTCTCCTTCCCCCTTCCTTTCCCCTTTCCTTTCTTTTCCCTAGATTTAACATTGTGATTGATGATGATAGTTGGCTCAGGGTGAAGGGCTGAAAATGTTAGAGAAATGTAAGGTTTAGTAAGTTTACGTTCTGAGTTTCTGCCTGTCCTCTCTTCAGGCTTGGCTGGTTGTCCATTTAAAATGTTTGGAGCTCTGACCTTTAGTATCGCTCTCAAGACTAAAGAGAAATCTCAACCTTTCTCTTTCCAGCCAGCTTTATTGAATTCGTTTTTTAAAGTGCTGTTTACATGCAATTTTATTGAGAAGCCACATGAATTTAGATCCGTTCTCTGAGCTTGGTGAGCATTTGGAGCTTGGCTCATTTCTTTTCTTTTTTTCTGTCCCAAACATTCATGCTTCTCATAGGCCCCACTTTGAGGCTCTGCAGAATATTCCTGTGCTGGTGTTGGATGTCAATGATGATTTTTCTGAAGAGGTAACCAAACAAGAGGAACTCATGAGAAAGGTGGGAAGGACCATAACTCTTGCTGTCTAGTGTACTTTTATCTTTCTGGCCTTTGCTTCAAATGAAGTGCAATATAATTGGTCTTGTGCTTTGCATCTCAAATTGCATTTCATGCTCCAAAGCCTGTGGGATCTTGTACAAATTACAATAATCCCTATTCTCTAAAGTATATTGGGCTAATAATTGCTAACTAATTGACTGGTAACACATCCTTATCAGCTTACTTTCTCCTCTAAGGTGTTCTAAAACTTAGGAAATTAGACTTCTGGACTCTGTTCCCAGCTCCTCTACTTGATGCTGTGTGACTGTGGCCTGTTCACATTTCTCCTCCTTGCCTGTTTTCTCTTCCTAACAAAAACCTCATGGGCTTGGCTACATCTGCATTGTGGGTAGACTATTGAACAGTCTGCTAAAAATGGGAAATATAACTTGGGATTTTTCTCTTTCCTACAGGTAAAGACCTTTGTAAAGAATCTGTAACCTTGGGGCAGCACCTGTGGCTCAAGGAATAGGGCACCAGCCCCATATACTGGGGGTGGCGGGTTCAAACCCAGCCCCTGGCCAAAAACTGCCAAAAAAAGGATCTACAACCAATACCATAATGTTTTGGCTTTGATCTGGACTCTCTGACTCTCTGAAGCTAGAAAAATGCTGCATCTCCCACCCACCCTTCCATCCCCAGCCTCTTTCTCCCCTAGAGTACTCTAAACTCATGGGGGAGAGTTTGTGTTAGCTTCAGACTATGCCTTTTTCTTCTTCTGTATCTCAAAGACTTTGAAAATAAAGTTTACTTACGTTTTGCTTATTTTTCTAATCAATTGTTCATTTATTTCAGCATGTATTTATTGGTGCCTGCTCTGAACTCTGCTCTTGACCAGCAATTTTCACCTGAGAAAAGCATTAGCCTTTCTTCTTAAATCCTTCACCAACCACACACATTTCCTGTGTGTTCACTTGTTCCTCTGACATTCTACAGCAGGAATTGCTCCCAGAACCCTAAACCAAGCCCTGCCACGCATGAAAAGAAATAAAGTGGTTTAGGAGAGGGTAGGAGCTCATGTGTGAGCCCCCAGAGCTAGGAAATGGAGCAAGCACAAGCTCTAGGAAGCTTCTTTATCTCTTCCCATCTGCCGCTCTCAGAATGGGGGTTAGTAGTGGGGAATTTAGTTTTTTATCCTAGAAATAAAGAACCTAGCCAAAAGAAAGAAGGGAGAGGGCGGCACCTGTGGCTCAGTGGATAGGGCGCTGGACCCATATACAGAAGGTGTAGGGTTCAAACCAGGCCCTGGCCAAACTGCAACAAAATAGCTGGATGTTGTGGCTGCCACCTGTAGTCCCAGCTACTCAGGAGGCTGAGGCAAGAGAATCGCCTAAGCCCAGGAGCTGGAGGTTGCTATAAGCTATGTGATGCCATGGCACTCTACTGAGGGCGATAAAATAAGACTCTGTCTCTTAAAAATATATATATATGTGTGTGTGTGTGTGTGTGTGTGTGTATATTCTGGGTGCAAGTGACTTATTTCACCTTACATGATTTAAAATAGTTCTCTAAGCCAGGCACAGTGGCTCATGCCTATAATCCTAGCACTGGGAAGCTGAAGCAGATGGATTGCTTCAACTCAGGAGTTCCAGAGCAGCCTGAGCAAGAGCAAGATCCCATCTCTAAAGGAAAAGGCTAGGCTTGTTGCCTGTAGCTCAGCGGTTAGGGCACTGGTCACATGCACCCTGGCTGGTGGGTTTGACCCAGCCCAGGCCAGCTAAAAAACAATGATAACTGCGACAACAACATAGGTGTTGTGGCAGGCACCTGTAGTCCCAGCTACTTGGGAGGCTGTGGCAAGAGAATCGCTTAAGCCCAAGAGTTTTTATGTTGCTGCAAGCTGTGATGCTCCAGCACTCTACCAAAGGCAACATAGACACTTTCTCAAAAAGAGAGTCTTCTTGGTGCCTGTAGCTCAGCAGCTAGGGTGCCAGCCACATACACCAGAGCTGGCAAGTTCGAATCCAGCCCAGGCCTGCCAAACCTAACAATGACAACTACAACCAAAAAATATCTGGGCATTGTGGCTGGCACCTGTCCCTCCCAAGTCCCAGCTACTTGGGAGGCTGAGGCAAGTGAATCACTGAAGCCCAAGAGTTTGAGGTTGCTACAAGCTGTGATGCCACAGCACTCTTCCAGGGCAACAACTTAAGACTGTGTCATAAATAAATAAATAAATAAATAGGCTGCTGAGGAGTTGAGGTTGCACCAGGAATCACACTATCTGCTAAGCATTTTGTCCAAAATGATTCCAACTCTATAGTCAGGCCAGTGTGGGTGGCTGTTCTCTGTCTTTAGGCCATCCCCCAGAGTCAAATAACTCAACATATAAAAATAGCTTCATTTCAGGCAGCGCCTGTGGCTCAGTGAGTAGGGTGCCTGCCTGATATACTAAGGGTGGCAGGTTCAAACCTGGCCTCAGCCAAACCGCAATGAAAAAATAGCTGGGTGTTATGGCAGGCACCTGTAGTCCCAGCTACTCGGGAGGCTGAGGCAAGAGAATCACCTAAGCCCAGGAGTTGGAGGTTGCTGTGGAGGAAGCCAGTAGTCCCAATTACGTGGGAGGCTAAGGCAGGAGAATTGCCTAAGCCCAAAAGCTGGAGGTTGCTGTGAGCTGTGACACCACAGCACTCTACTGAGGGCAACAGCTTAAGACTCTGTCTCAAAAAAAAAAATTACCACAAATGTAGTGGCTTAAAACACAAATTTATTATCTTACAGGCTTTGTAGGTCAGAACTCTGACATGGTCTCACTGGACTAAAATCTAAAATTATCAACAGGGCTGCTTTCCTTTCCAGAGGTTCTAGAGGAGAATCTGTTTGCCTACCTTTTATGTCTTCTAGAGGCTGCCCACATTCCCTGTCTTGTGGCCCTTCCTCATTTTCAAAGCTAGTAACATTGCATCTCTGACAACAGCAAGAATATCTCTGCTTTCAGGGACCCATGTGACTACACTGGGCCCACCTGGGTAATCCAAGCCAGGGGTGTGGGGGTGGCTATTATTCTTTCCACAGATCTATTATGCTTTCATAGTGACTCCATGACCTCCTATCATGAGGTGAGAACTTCTTAAGAACTTGGGAGGCTGGGTGAGGTGGCTCATGCCTGTAATCCTAGCACTCTGGGAGGCCAAGGCAGATTGCCTGAGCTCACAGGTTGCAGACCAGCCTGAGCTAGAGTGAGATTTCATCTCTAAAAATAGCCAGGCATGGGTGGCGCCTGTGGTTCAGTGTGTGGGGTGCTGGCCCCATATACTAAGGGTGGCAAGTTCAAACCCGGCCCCAGCCAAACTGCAACAACAACAACAACAAAAAATAGCCGGGCGTTATAGCGGGTACCTGTAGTCCCAGCTCCTCAGGAGGCTGAGGCAAGAGAATCACCTAAGCCCAAGAGCTGGAGGTTGCTGTGAGCTGTGACACTATGGCACTCTACTGAGGGTGACAAAGTTAGACTCTGTCTCTAAAAAAAAAAAAATAGCCGAGCATTATGGTGGGTGTTAGTAGTCCCAGCTACTTGAGAAGCTGAGGCAAGAGAATAGCTTAAGCCTGAGGGTTTGAGGTTGCTATAAGCTGTGACACCATGGCACTCTATCAAGGGTAACAAAGTAAAACTGTCATCAAAAAAAAAAAAAAAAAAAGAACTTGGTTGGCCAGGCACAATGGCTCACACCTATAATCCTAGCACTTGGGAGGTTGAGGCAGGTGGATTGCCTGAGCTCACAGGTTCGAGACAAGCCTGAGCCAGAGTGAGACCCTGTCTCTAAAAATACCCAGGCATTGTAGGGGGCACCTATAATCCCAGCTACTTGGGAGACTGAGGCAAGGGGATCACTTGAACCCAAGAGTTTGAGGTTACCGTGAGGAAAGACACCACTGCACTCTACCAATCGTGAGCAAGTGAGAATCTGTCTCAAAAAAAAAAAAAAAACTTGGCGGCGCCTATGGCTCAAAAGGGTAGGGCTCAAGCTCCATATGCTGGAGGTGGTGGGTTCAAACCCAGCCCTGGCCAAAAATAAATAAATAAATAAAATTTTTTAAAAAGAACTTGGGAAATTTATGGAAAATAATAAGCATATGTAAGAACAGAGGGAATACCACGTAGTATAAAGCACCCTAGTATCCTGATACCCATATTCCCAGCCAGCCTAAGATCACCAGGAACAAACCTGGATTTTGACAAAGATTTATTACCTTGTTGCAATGAGGGACACCACATACCAAAGGACTATGGGGCATCTCACCAAACAGGAAAAGGTAAGCATTATAAGATTTTGAGGAAGGGTAGGATTTAGGTAAATTTAAGTGAAGTAGTACTTGGATAGGCCAAAGCAGGACTGTGTTTAAAGCATCTGCAACATCTGTTCTAAACTACAAGTAGAACCAGATGCATATCCTTAGAAAGCATAAAGTTAAGACAACCATAGAGAGCAGCACCTGTGGCTCAGTGAGTAGGGTGCCGGCCCCATATACTGAGGGTGGTGGGTACAAGCCTGGCCCCGGCCAAACTGCAACAAAAAATAGCCTGGCATTATGGTGGGCACCTGTAGTGCCAGCTACTCTGGAGGCTGAGGCTAGAGAATCGCCCAAAGCCCAAGAGCTGGAGGTTGCTGTGAGCTGTGATGCCACAGCACTCTACCAAGGGCAACAAAGTGAGACTGTCTCTAAAAAACAAAGAAAGAGATTTTTTTTTTTCTTTTAACTTTGTCCTGGCCCCATGGGCAAAAGGAGTATGGGACCCTCTGTGGGAGGAGTCTATGCAAAGCTGGGATGTTTCATTTTTACTGATGTAATCTCAAATAGCAAAGGTTCTGATAGTCTGTTATTTTAGAGAACAAAATTTCTCTGAGCCAGAAAGCAGTAGTCAAAGAGAGAAGAGGGTCTTCGTGACACTTTACAGCTGCACGGTGCCCTTGGGAGAAATCCTATTTGGTGGTAACTTCATAGCCAGCTTTACCTGAGTCCGACCGCCCAGCCTGATGCATCTCAGGGCAGCTTTTTACTTTCTCAGTGTGAGCTAATTTTTCTTTCTCACCCACTTTGGTTATCTACTTGTGACCAATCTTGTTTCACCTGTAGATTATCCCCCACTCTCACTGTGTCAAAGCAAATCCCAAACAGGAGGATGGCTTTTACAGCTAGAGCCATAGGATTCCTAGACATCACTACCTGGATTCAATGGATCTGAAATAGAGTTTTCCTCCCATCCAGACACCCACTACCTCCCTTCTCCTCCCAGCCAACAAGACTGTTTCTTTTGCTTCTCCCTTCACCCAGTTGACCACATTGGAAGTCTTACAGCCACACTTGTCTCCCCCCATTTTATCCATTCTTACCAATATTATGCCTGTTCATCTCTGAAATCTCAAATCTCTGCATCCCAATTTCTGTTTCTATAACTGAAGGTTTCTGACTCCCCAACATTCAGTCATTCCACCTCTCCTCTTTTATAGGGGTAATAGAGTTTCCTTTGTAGCAGTCACCATGCCTAGGAGTGACCAGAATGCTCTTTTTCCTATTTCCACCATTACTAAGACCAGTAATCGTCTCTTCCCCAAGCCACTAGAACTAAACCATGTACAAAACGACTACTGGGGTGGGGCCTGTGGCTCAAGGAGCATACTGGGTGTGGCAGGTTCAAGCCCGGCCCAGCCAAAAAACAGCAAAAAAAAAGACCACTGACTGCTATGCCTCAAGTCAGGACTTCTGAGCCTTCTGCCCCTCGACCCCTCCTATTTGGAGGTTGGAGAGTTCCCATAATTTTCTTTTCTTCTTCTTCTTTTTTTTTTTTTTTGATAGAAAGAGTCTCACTCTGTCACCCTGGATAGAGTGCTGTGGTGTCATCACAGCTCACAGTGACATCAAACTCTTGAGCTCAAGAGAACCTCATGCCTCTGCTTCCCAAGTAGCTGGGACTATAGGTACCTACTGTTGCAGGAAGACGAGGCCCAACGGAGAGAAAGAGCACCCAAATACCACATTTATAAGAGGAAGGGCTTTATTCACCAGCCAGGAGCTTAGGGCATAGAAGAATTCCAAATGGCCGAGCTCCCCAACCTGCTTGGTCTCTCCCTTTTTATCAATAGTCAAAAAGCTCCACCCCACAGGTGCCCTTCTCATTGGTCAGTTTGAATCAAGCAGCCCCTATAGCACTACAGGATTTCACAGAACTTGGAAATTAGTTTACAAATTCCCAAAGGCTGTGTAACTATGGAGAGGACCCTGCAAGTGTATCCTTGTGGTCTCCTTGAGAAGACCTGTTCTCCTAGACCTCACCTTTCTCGCATATCCTCTCTCACTACAACGCCCCGCTAATTTTTTCATTTTTAGTAGAAACAGGGGTCTCACTATTGGTTAGGCTGGTCTCAAATTCCTGAGAGCAAGGAATCCACCCACCTCAGCCTCCCGGAATTCCAGGATTATAGGTCTGAGCCACCATGCTGAGCCACTTCCATGTTTTTTGTTTTTTCCTTTTTTGAGACAGAGTCTTACTTGGTCACAGTCAGTAGAGTGCCATGGTGTCATAACTCACAGCAACCTCAAACTCTTGGACTCAAGGGATCCTCTTGTTTCAGCCTCCCGAGTATCTAGGATTACAGGTGCCCACCACAATGCCTGGCTATTTTTAGAGACAGGGTCTCATTCTTGCTCAGGCTGGTCTCAAACTCCTGAGCTCAGGTGATCCACCCATTTCAGTCTCCCAGAATGCTAGAGTTACAGGCAGGAGCCACCACACCTGGCCAGTTTTGACTTTCTTAACAGAACATGCCTTGGTCACTTAGCACAATGCTGTGTGAACTAAAATAAAATCTTAGGACTTCCCCTACCCAGTGGCTGACTGATTGCACCCTGTCTTAGCCAAGGAGATCCCCCAAACTGAATTGCTAGCCATGAGAAAGGAAATCAGACATGCCTCATCATATCCTCCTCCCTTTTAAGAGGTGTCCTTTGTGACTCATTAACAGATCTAAGGTTGGGCAAGACATACCTGCAGGTCCTTGATCTACACAACAAACCACTTGAGTCTGGGCATTGGTCCTGTAGTTTGTCTCTGATTAACATGCCCTTATCTTGGCTTGGCGCCTGTGGCTCAATCGGCTGGGGCACCAGCCACGTACACCTAGGGTGGCGGGTTCAAATCCCCAGCCCGGGCCCGCCAAACAACAATGATGGCTGCAACCAAAAAATGGCCAGGCGTTGTGGCGGGCGCCTGTGGTCCCAGCTACTTGGGAGGCAGAGGCAGGAGACTCGCTTGAGCCCAGGAGTTGGA
>CAUYQV010108972.1:0-87284 GCA_963574575.1 Galagoides demidoff
TCTGCTTTTAGAAAGATTCACTTGTACCGTTGTAAGATAAACCATAGAGGTGACCCCACCAATCTCCCTCCCTCCCCCCATCTGGGAGGTAAGGTGGATTTATTTGTATTTCTTGATGATGTTTTCAAGATAAATAGAGGCAATGTTGAGTGCTAGAAAAATTGCTAACCTAGGAATCAGAAGCTGAACTCAAGTTCTAACTTGGCTGACATTTTTTAAAGTCACTACATGTCACTTTTATCTGTAAACAAAAGCACTGAACCGGGTAATATTTGAGTTTTCTGTTAGATCTAAAAGTCTGAAATTACAACTTTATTACACACTGGGTAAACCAAAACTTTTAAAATATGTTATCCCAAAGCGATAACTTTTATAATCCCTAGATCTAAGATATGAAACTCTTTCTGTGTTTTCCTAGTTACCTTTCTTTTTGTAGTATGTCTCTTGTGGCCCCATCTAAGCACACAGAGACTCAGTCTTATACATGCTCCCCTGTACAGGTGCTTATGCACCAAGGTACGAGGGCTGGAAGTCGGCAATAGATCATTTCTGGTGGATCTGTCAGGGCTTGTCTTCTTCCCTGGTATTTCAATCTGTTCTCGTATGCAAAGGTCTTTGCAGGGAGATGGCAACTGGCTGTTGATACTCCGGTCTTACTATCTTCCCACACGCTTTTGCATTTCTGTCATCTCATTTCCTATCTTTCCCCTTCCCTGTCTGTTTCGTGTCCTGACAATCACAGCTGTGTCTAGCACCATAGGTGTAACAACTACAGTGTCCTGGACAACGGACGGGTATAGATGATGACTTTGTTGGCTTCTCTGCAGTCAAAACCACATTGAACTAATGACTAGAGAGAGGAACCTGGAACAATTTCAGGTCCCTTTTCCTAATTTATAACTCAGCTCTAGTTCATTAAGGGGAGTTTGAATTACTTTTCTCTATAAGTATGAATACCTTTCTTTAAATGGATTAGCTGCTATGTTGAACTGAAGCATTTTTGACACATACTATGTTGTGAAGGCTTTCTATAGTTTATCTCTGTGATCTTTTCCTGTCCAACGTCTGTTGTGACTACCTTATCCTTATCAAAATGTGTGTGTGTGAGTTATTCGGGACTAACAGAAATATTTTCAATGAGGATATTGATAAAAAGTCAGCTTGGAATAGAATTCAATTCTCCCCAGCAAGCGCTGACACGGTGTTGCTGTTTCAGTTTTTCATGGTCTTATTGATAATTATTGGTGAGCTTTCTCTCTGTCAGTTGTTCTTTTGCAGGGAGATGCACTAAGCCCACCAAATACTTTTATGCTAGTAAGTGATAGTAAACGGTGGACATGGTGGTCTGTGAAAAAAAATTCTATTTGCCTGTCACCTTTAACTATTCTAATCCCTTGAAAAGAGTAATGTTGATACTATACATCCACCATTAATAGTTATAGCTATAACATCAGTGAATACTAGTGAAATAGTGTGTTCTACTTCCAAATTCTCTGTAGACATGATCTCCTGGACCACTGTAAACAAAAGTAGATACTGAGTGTAGTACTTAAATTTATAGCAATTAATTTGTTTTTATTTCCAACAATGTTGCATTTTTATTGATGATAGTTAATTTGGAATATTATATAATTAGTTTTGAAGTATATAATAAACCATTCTGATAATATAGTATATACAATCAGAACTCTCCAGAAAAATCTAGAATTTGTTTCTTATAGATTTCTTTCCAACAAAACTGTTACTCCTTACTCTTTCTATTTTATTCTTACTACAATATATGTCTTGTAGGACATGTTCTAAGTCTGTAGACAAGGGAAAAGCATCAGAGTGTGGATTCACAAAGATTGTATAAATTTTGTTTTGGTTTTCTATTGTTACAATTTTGTGTTACCTGAATTTCCCGTTTAATTTCCAGTTTGAGCTATAACAAAATCTCACTGCAACACTCAACTTGTAGCTGTAACTTTTCTTTTATATTAAACCAGAGACAAACGAGTTTCCTGTGAAATTGGCAGGAACTTCAACATACTTTCTAAGAAGTTTTGTGACAATGGAAAGTATTCTTACAAAAATGTCAGAGTTTTCTAGGTTCTAGTTTTGTGAAGAAATTCTGGTCTATTTTAATACAGCCTGACCCCCAGATAGAAAGTATTTTATAAATGAGCTAATGTAACATGCAGCATACTCGACAGGAAGACGCCTTGTTAAAATAGAATTCTGTGAAGGCAGCTGCTTCTCCTTTATTGCCTGTTCAAGATGCTTAAATCTTCCTGTAGCAGGACAGTGTCTTCTCACCTGAGGAGTCTGTGCAGTGCATGTGTGTGACTAGAGATATGTGCTTTAGAAGGCTTTATAAAGACAATGAAAGAATTGATTCATTTTAGAGACAGAATCTCACTTTATCACCCTTGGTAGAGTGCTGTGGTGTCATAGCTCACAGCAACCTCCAACTCCTGGGCTTAGGCGATTCTCTTGCCTCAGCCTCCTAAGTATGCTGGGACTACAGGCACCTGCTACAACGCTCAGCTATTTTTGTTTTTGTTTTTGTTGTTGTTGTTGCAGTTTGGCTAGGCTGGGCTCCAACCTGCTACCCTCAGTATATGGGGCTGATTCTGTACCCACTGAGCCACAGGCACTGCCCAGAAAGAATTGATTTAAATGACTAAATCTTCATTCTTTTAAAAATGATGCACATATCATAATATATATATATATATACATATATATATATATATGTACACTGAACTGCTATTAAGAATACAACTGCTAGTTACTTTTATTTATTTATGTTTTTTTTTTTTTTTGAGACAGACTCTCATTTTGTCGCCCTTGGTAGAGTGCTGTGGCATCATAGCTTACAGCAACTTCAAACTATTGGGCTCAAGAGATCCTCTTGCCTCAGCCTCCCTAGTAGCTGGGACTACAGGCGCTGCCATGACACTTAGCTATTTTTTTTAAAGATGGGGTCTTGTTCTTGCTCTGGCTGGTCTCTAACTCCTGAGCTCAAACAATCTACTTGCCTTGGCCTCCCGGAGTGCTGGGATTACAGGCGTGAGCACTGCACCCACCTGTTAGTTACTTTTAAATAAAGGGACGGTGATAACCCTTACTTATGACTAAGAGTAGAATTCTTGTCTGTGTTTCTGAGTTTATTTTTTTCCTCAGCATTTTTTTTTATGTATTTCACCAAAGGCTTCCAGTTAATCTCTGCCTATTGACCAGGGTGCGTATGTGCTATGCATAGACATGCACCACACTTATTCTGTATTTAGAATGTGCAAGCTGTCATTTGCTCTTAATTACTTTCTTAAACAACAAGTGAATTAAGCTGTTTATTACACAATCTCCCCATGAAACTCATCGATGTCCCCTTTGTCTCCTTCCTAACCCTGTCAGTCATTCCTGAGAAGGAAGCAGATTATTCCAATCTTGTTCTTTTGAGTTTCTAAACCCAGAGGTTTTCTAATGGTTTCCCTTTCTATTTTTGAAAGTCATTATTTATTAAAAGAAAAAGAAAAAAAGAAAAGATAAAATGACATCTATGACATCTGACCCCGATCAAGTTTAGCAAAACATAATTAGGACAATCTTGCTACATATAGCCCTTGATTCAGAGCCTCATCTGTGGGTTCATGAACTTCTCGGGAAGAGTAGAGACCAACCAAGCTCTAATTCTGCTTTGTTCATGTGATCACTTAAATGTTTCTTTTTCTAACACATTGTTTTCAATAGCTCTTGTATTGTTTTATGATCTTTTATGATAAATTGTTCCATTTTTCTCTCTGCCTTTGGATAATTATAGAAATTTCAACAAGGCACATAAAAATTTCCTGTTTTAAATCTTGAATGGTGCAGTACATCATCTACTAAGATGTAAGCTAAGCCCTTGACATGGCCAGTGCCTGTGTGGTGGGTAGATACTGCTCAGCCAGAAGTAATGCTTAGACTATAGGAAGTCACCACAGTGACACTAAACCCAGTGCTTGTCTATAATTTTTAGGGGGGCAAGGGGGAAGGGGTGGAAAAGATCAATTTTTTCCATCTAGGTAGGGATACTTTACTCCCTGAATTGAGGTTTTTTTCTTTTTTAATTCAAGTAAATAAGTAAATGTACATTGAATTATCTCCCCTGCTCCCATTCGTTTGGAATCAGAAGCCCTAGAAAACATCTCTGAGTAAATAAAAAGAGAAAAAGATTTTGCCTAGTATTGTCTTAATATTTTCTTATTTCTCTCGCACTCACTTTCTCCACCTTCTTTCTCTTCTTTCATTTGTTTCTTCTCATGCCCTCCTTGGCCCTGCTGGTCTGTTTCTCCCTCCCTCTGTCCCTTTCCCCTCCCGCCTCTCTTTTTCTCCCTCCTTTCTACTCTTCTAATGAACTCATCCTTCGTACTTTAGAGAACTTGGAGATATCACAAATAGTAGAAAGATGTATGGAAAGGCGTTAACACATTAGCCAGATATCTTTTGTGGTACCTTGTCTTTAAACCATAATAATGTATTCTACTTTGGTCCTAAGTATTCCTGGCGGGATTTTCTCAGACCAGACAACTAAAAGAATAACTCCTAAGAAAGTATGATACAGTTGCCTCCTTTTTATGGACAAAGCCCATGAAAACCTCTTAGGCTTTTGTTACTATCATCATTTATACCTGTGTCATTTTTTTAATTCAGAGTCTGGGGAAGGAAGACTGACATCTGTAATCATGCTGCTAATTACCGAAAAGCAGATTGGCTAGGTGTGGTTCTCCACCCGAGGGGCACATTGAAACACTTAGGGAACTTTTTAAGTTGATTGACTTTTTTTAAAGATGATTGAACCCCAACTCAAGCAATCAAATCAGAATGCACAGTAGGGCCTAGCCTTGCATTTGTAGACAGTTCATATTGCTTGTGTTTCCAGGGTTTAGCCAGGGTTATTAATCACTAATATGAAAAAATTGTTAAGTCAGGAAAGGTAAACTTCATCAGCTCCATAATTCTTTTTCAGTTTAAGATTGATATTATCAGGGTACACACAGTCAGGCCATATTGTTTGTATTCGTTAAGTCCAAGTTGCAGTTGAGCTCTCAATACCATAATTGTGAATTAATCTGAATTTAGAACACCTTGTGTCTCTAGTTAAGGTGGATCTTATATACATGTAATTCAGTTGAAATAAAGGAGTGAGTTTGTTTCACCCCAAAGTGTCTCCTTCTGTATCCTTTGGAGACTTTTTCTGAAAGGGACCAAAAAAGAGACATAAGAATCTATGTCTGAGGCTTTAGTTCAGAAACTGCAGGTCCCAGGGCAGCCTCTAGTTAGCCATGCACTTTCTCTCATAGTTTTGGAATGTTTCCACCTTCCAGATACCATCCTGGACACACTGATGGGCTCGGAGAGCAGATCACTGAGATAAACAGGGGCAGATTCAGCCTGGCCACGGGGAGTCTGCGGAGATGATGGATATACCCCATCAGACACTTACAGAACAAATCAGGGTTTCAAAAGAAGAGAGAATCAAAACTGCCAGACAACACCAAGTATGCCCATGTAGTATCAATTTTAGGCAAACAATTCACTTTTCTGGTATAAGTATGTCTCATGGAATATATGGGACAAACTTAAATACTAAGAGAATTATTGTTGTTTATCTGAAATTCAAATTTCACTGGGTGTCTTCTATTCTCGTATGGTAAATCTTACAACTGTAGCTATGACACTAAGACAGAACAAGATAACAAGCTTTAGAAATGCTCCGACACCGAGGATAATAAAGAGTAAGAACTCAAAGATGCGATCAATGTTGGTGCTTGGTGAGACTGGAACATAGAGAATTTTGAATTAGTTCACCTTCCTCCTGTTTTGAAAACCCAGTACCTACATTTCCCTGATGGAAAAAGGAGTAGAGCTTCTATTTTATGTTATTTCAGGCTGTGTTAACTCACATAGAGAATTTTGAGGTCCTATGCCTTTCCTGTGATTCACAAAAAGGGGTTTCCCAGGAAGGCCACAGAGTTGCCAGCTTTTGACTCAAGAGATTTCTGCAAGGGCAGGTGCTTTTGCTTCAGCCAACAGTCATAATTCCCAGAAAGTGTTCTGTGACAAGCCTGTGCTGATTTGCAAAGCAGCTGCAACAAGTACAAAAACAGTCTCTATACACAGCAGATGCCCCAACACAGGGCAATACAGGTCTACTCTGTGACTCTCAGAGAAGCATAGAAGAATTGAAAAACAGCATTATACTTTTTTCATGAAAAAAAAAAAAAGAAAAACAGGCTAGAAATGTGCCTCTTTGATCTGCCTTCCATGCAAGTAAGATAGAGCAATCCCAAAGTCTTGTTTATCAGTCAGTTCACTAACAGTTTTAATCTATTTTCTGATAGCCCCCAGTGATTTCCAGTCAAATACAGCTCTGGGATGAAATCTATCATGTCAATCACTTTAACATATTTAAGCAAAAATCTATACTGTTGTGGTTACTTCAAGAATTGTGGTGAGGTCAGGAATCATTCTGAGCACATTCAAGAAAACAATTCCCTGTCCCCTTGGCAGAATCCTGCTATATTATTTCCCCTTTTAAATTAATCATCTACTCAAAAGGCAGAGATAGACTCTAAAAGTTTTATATGATTTTAGTATTCTAGTATCTAGAATGTACATGGAACTGCAGAGTAGGGAAATGAAGTATATTAAAAGAATATAGAATTTACATTAATAGAATTTCCATTTTATCTCAGTGTCTTAATCAATAGGTAGTTGATACATACACAGAGGGTGCTAAAAATGTATACACATTTTAAGAAAGTAAACAACTGTATAAAAATTGTAATACTCAATATATATCCATAACAAAGATGAACACTAGTCATGTCGAATGGTTCTTGTAATAGCAGAACTAAAATATGATTTGAGTATTACAAATTTAATACAGATTTTTCTTTCTTAAAAAATACACATGTATTTGGTACCCTCTGTATCTGCTAACTTGTACTGGCAAGCATAATGGGCAGATGACTGGACATATGGCCATTCATCTGGCCAGGAAGTGTTAGGGCAGTGATGCTTGGCTGGGATTCTAAGATGAGGTTAGAGCCCTGGGAAAGTTGTCATCTGTGAAATGGGAAGACATTCCAACTCAGTGATAAAGAATCATTGGAAATAATGAATGACAATTACATGGAGGAGTTCTTTGTGACTGATGAATTGCTTCTTAAATTGAATGTATTGGATACTACCCCAATGATGAAAAGGGAGGAAGAAGGAAAACAAGGAAATAATAACCCCTCTACACACTATCCCTGAGGAAGGGGAAGGGGCATGGGAGGTGTCACACACTTAGTCCAGAGTACTCAAGTTCTTGATAGAGAGAGATGATACATTTAATCTTAAAGTACTATCTGTGAATAATCAAAATGGGTGGGTTGTTGTCATTTAACTCTTTAATGCTTATTTTATACAGTGGTACACATTTGTACTACAATTTGATATTCAATTCATAAACTTAAGTAAATTCAGAAAACTATGTAGAAATTAAAGTTCTGAATTTGGTCACCCTGACATAACGTTAGTACTTTCTGTATTGTCATAGAAGTATGCATTTATATAGAGGTAATATTTGCATCGTATTATTCAATATTTAGGTATTATCCACTTTATGGATGAATATGCATGTATTTTTATATAATTTGTAGTCTAGGTTTTATTCTGCATTGTCAGGAAAATTTTATTTCTAAGAATAGATATTTAATAATACATATTTCTATTTCCTTGTTGTTCCCGTATTTTATTCTAATAAATCCCACCGCGTTAAAGAGATTTGATAAATTTTTGACACTTAAGAAAACTAATCTACAAATTTGTTTTGAAATTTCTCTATGTTTATCTAGCATCATATACAAAATGTGAGATAGTATTTACCCAGAAGTATTATCAGTAGGACGTAACTTTATGCTGACATACTGAGTATTATTTTCACCACCTCAGGTGTAACAGAGTTGATAATAAACAAAATTGTCTAACATTCTAAAAGAGTCTAAGGGACATGTGTCTCTAATCTCAAGGGAGTCAACACTGTAAATATATGAAATGCTTTTATTGCTATGTCCCTAGGTCCCTGGGACAGAAGAGATCATCAAAGGGAAGGGATAGATTTGTAGTTTGCTATATTTTATTGACTGGTTCATTGTAAATAACTCCCTGGGAAGAATAATTTGAAATAGGAGAAGAAAAAAAAAAAGATGACACTGGGAGGGGAGATTTGATGGCCAACGGAAAAAATCTCTATCTCCGTATCTGTTTTTATCCCACGTCTATATTTATGTCATCTAATTCAAAATGCAACCTGAATTTAAAGGAGGACCATTAGATAGAATTGTTTAATTCTTTCCACTTTTTTAACAATATAGATGGATAACATGAGATACACGAGAACCTACTGAATAATAGCCAAGAATTGTGCAATTCAGAAGGAATGCATGGTTTGAACTAAATATGGGGCTGTCAAGCCATTCCAATGGTGATTAGGAATTGTACAATTCAGAAACAAAATATAAACCCACACACATATATATCCCAAACTGTAAATGATATATTTATTTTAAACTACCTGCAATATGAGTCCAAAGACACATTTTAAACTAATACCTGTGCTCTATTGTGACTGACATTTCAGCTATTCCATCTGACAAGTTTCTCTACATTTTTGGTCATTGAAAATAAACCAGCATAGAATCTTATCCCTGAGGCAGAAAGAAAAAAGAATGAGTCAGTCAAGGTGGAAAAAGCTGGTTTTAAATTCAAGTTGATTTTAGCTTAACAGAACTCAGACACACAGACACACAAACACACACCCTCGTCCATTGTTTCTGTATTTAAAAGATTTATGAGAAGATTGGCATTTGTCGTAATAAAGATTAAAAATGTGTTCACTAGGGAAGTAAAATTAAAGGGTGAAAGCAAAGGTAAGATTCATCCATCCAACAATACCCAATATTGAGCTTCTACTGCGTGCAAAGGTAATGGTCATGGACCTTGTTTATAATAGGTTATTTAAGACAATTCTCTTTGAGAAAGTGACTTTGACTTTGACTTAAAGCAGTGGTTCTCAACCTTCCTAATGCCGCGGCCCTTTAATACAGTTCCCGTGGGTGGCGACCCACAGGTTGAGAACCGCTGACTATAAGGATGAAAAGAATCAAGGGACTTCTCCCTAGTTCATTTTCTTTTTAGCATTTAACCACAAATTACAAATATTAAAATTATGTGTCTAACATTTTCCTCTTCCCCTTGTAAAAATGTAAGCTTACAGGAAAAAGGGTCCTCTAGCCTGAACATGCAACGATGGTAAGGGTGAAGATGAGTTAAGGTAGAGATGTAAAAATCACACAACAACTACCCTCAGGGTCTGGGTGAGAGCCTGGTTTCTGGATTACATAGACAGCATTCAGAATTAGGAGATGTGGACAGATCAATATAATATATTGGAACTAAAATCAAAAGAAATTTTTGATAAATTGGATATGGTAGGTGTTTAAACAACAACAACAACAAAAAAAAGCAGAACGGCCTCATGGTTTATAGACTCCAGCAGGTGGTGATACCTGCTTCTGAGGGCAATAAAACTTGGGCAGGGGGTTAATTTGAAACTGGAATCAAAATTTATATTCTGGATGTTTTAATTGAATATATTTATGAATCAATCAAGTGAAGATGACAAACATGTGGTTAAATATGTTTGCCTTGAGTACCAAGTTAGGAAGACTTAGCTTGCAGGTCATTTCTACAGGTATTTATTAAGCACTTCTGTGTTTTGTAGAAGAGTAATGTACTTGCACTTCAAGGAGCTTAACATTTAGAGCAACAAAGGCACACTAGAAAACTCAAGAAAAAATAGAAAATAAAATACAGTAGGACCTTCACAGTTGATCACTTCCCTACACTGACCACCTCCTTACACTGACCTAATTTTCATAAACCAGACATGTACCACATCTATGCATCAACCCAGCAGCCCTAGTTCCTACTGTTGATCACCTCCGTATGTTGACCAGTCTGTTACGGTCCCTCAGGTGGTTAACTTTTCTACTACAGATGAAACTGGTGTTTTATGTTCCTGGTAATGGGTATTTCCAGGTTAGTAAAAGAAACAGATGTTTTTTTGTGAAACAACAGACCATTTTTACAGAGACAATGTTTAAAGCAACAGAGTTCTTCCATTTCCAAGTGTCTGTGGAAGATTTTAGCAAAGATAATAGCATAAGAACATTTTTTTATTACTATGTGGACCTGGCAGATGGAAGGTGCCTATCCTTATCTCCGTGTAAGACCTCCCGTTGTCCCCCCTTTGACCTGATTCTGATTCTTCAGCCCAGTGAAACAAACATACTCTGAGTTACCTCCCTTGTCATAGGGAAGAAGGTGTTGAGATCAAACGAATGGAGGGACCCAGAGGAGGAGCAAAATTTGTGACCTTCCCCTTCCTCCCATTACCTCTGCAACCAGAGGTCCCTCTCATATTTGTGGACATGCAGAACTAGAGTCTAAGTAATGCCTTCTGAGTCTGAGGTATATCCGGTAGCTGGTGACTCTTAACCTTGTTCTGTTTCTTTGAACCAGAGGAGGAAACTTCATCAGACAACAAGGTAACAAATTTTGACTGGACAAAGCTCATGCTCTTTTATGTGAGGAATAATTAACCTATGAAAATTACTGATGTGGACGATATTAAGCAGGTAATTTCAGAAGACTCTAAAAGGAGATTGAACATTTATATGAATATAATTAACAAAGGCAGTTTTAGAATCTAGAATAACAGCCTGTATATCCCTAGGTCTTGATTGAGACTAGCATAAGCTGCTTAACTGTCAGCGATGAGCCAGTCCCCCTGGCTCACACCCACTGTAGAAAATAAGCACCTGGTACTCTATTAGGCCTTATAGACTAAGTAGCCTTTATTAAGAATGACTGGAGAAGACAGGCTCTCGTTATAAGAATACTCTTCTTGGCCAGTAAATGGATAGTACCCTCAGTCCCTAATTGCTCCTCTCATAATTTTGAAATTGCTATCTCATAAACATCTATTAGCCTTTCCCAGAAGGAGAGAAGAAGACTAGCAGAATATGGGGGTTACAAACTTTTAAATAAATATTATTATATGATGTATTATGTTACTAGTTCTGGTCACTAACTAGAGTGCACAGAATACTCACTAAAATGATATTCTTTTTTTTCCCCCCCCTTGGAAAGGCAGTTTATGAGGCATCTCTGAAAGAAACTAAAACTGTTACATGGGGATATCATAAAAAGAACAGACGTTGATTTTAAAAAAAGATTTAAAAGCTTTGTACTTACAAAAAGAAAGCATTCATGGAGAGATGTTTTGTTTTGTGGGGACAGGGCATATAGCTGGGATCCTGCTGCCCGACCATATTTAGGCTGAGCCATTAAGGAGGGGGATGCCCCATCCAGCTGTTTTAGGACAATTAGCCATGTGACAGCCAGACGGGGAGAGTAAGATGGCAACAGCCATTTCAGCACAGACATATGTCTCCTCTTTGTTGAAAAAAAGGAAAATAGAGGCCATGTGAACGACACTGGTAGAATATATTAAATGATCTTTCTTCAGTGTGGTTCTTCAGTTGGCTGGAATCTGAATCATCTTCCATCAGAGACAAGAGAATGACAAGCCTTGACTGTTTTAATACTGTTTAAAGATTGATTAATTGAGTATCCTACGTAATTTGAATTTCAATGTGGCAAAAGTAATGATCTTTAATTTTTAAAGTTCTCGATGAATCACAAACTCATTAGCTTTAAAATCAGGGCTAAAGGTGAAAGTGTTTTGAATACTGCTATGACATATTATGTTTGGTGACTTTCCCTCTCACCAAAGCTATAAGAAAAGTTGCTATTCAAAGGTTATTTATTTTGATTTAAAATATCCTGGGAGTGAATAGGTGTTGTTCTCTTAGCTTTGTTGTTGGGTAAAAGCTCAGATACCAGGCACCTCTTGTCCTTGTCCCTGCCCTAACTGACACATCCTTGTCTGACCTTATGACTCCTATCCTGAGCATTGAGGATTTTCATCTAGGCTAACAAAGCAGAGGCCCTCACAAGTTTCTGTGTAGCCACATGAGCACTTTCTAATAGATGTGGAAAGGCAGCAGCCCATCTCACTAGACATCGACAAGGCAGTAAATAAATTTTCCACTCTGGACCTCTGCCAAAAGCAGTCATCATTCTGCAGTCTCTGCTCTCCTGGCCAAGGAGAGTCACACAGAGCATTAGTCTCAGTCTCTAGACACTGCGCGGGGAGGGCGAAGAAAGTGGGATGAGGAGAGAAGGGAGCAAGTAACCTTCAGCTGGAAAGTTGTCTGGTAGGAGGGTAGGAAAAGTTAGAAAAGATTCTCTAACTTCAGTACCCCCTGGAGAGATTGCACCCTGCAGAATTCTCAAAAGCACTACTTTGGATCAGACATGTTTTCCAGTCTTTTTCCTCCAACACATTTTGTGATTGGCCCCTTTTATATGTTTCCATTTACACTGCTTTTTCAATCTTCCTAGTGCTTCTATTTCTTATAAACTATTTCTCAAACTTTCTATGGAAGTTTGATCCCCCCGGCTAGCCTAAGCCTTTAATTCCTCTCTAATTTAGTTTGTCCCTGTATCTCTCCCTCAGTATGTAAAGAATTCCATCTTGCTCTGTGAGTCTGGGAGGACAAGGCTTGTAAAATGTTTGGTCTCAGTGTGTGGAATGAATGGCATTTTCATCCTCTACTCAGATCGGATTCGGTGATCCTGTAATATATAACAGGGCTGCAGCACTCCTAATGCTTGCAGACATTAATGTCACTGATGACCTCATCAGGCACAGAAAAGTCAAAATCCTCTGCCCTGGGTGTTGCCTTGAATGCCATGGGTGAAGGGCTTCCCTTGCCTGAGCCGGAACCAGCTTTATAGACTATGGATATGGGTCGTCAAATGAGATTTTTACCGTGTGAATATAATTGCAGCCAGAGCCAAAAAGATTGTAGCAGAAAGGTAGTTTCAGGCAAGAAATAAAAAAGCCAACCAGAATATGTTCATGTGAAGCTCTGGCCCTGAGTCTGTTAGGATCAGGGAGCCCCAGGGCATCGCAGTTGTACAGAAACATTCAGGTGATGCCCAAGGGCATTTAATTACAGTATTCTAATTTGTATTATTAATGACAATATTCAAGCACAGGCAGGCAGTTTGGTGGAAAATTTAGAAGAATCAAAGATGGCATAAATATTCATTTTCCCTTATCTCATGATTTTGCAAAAACACATACAGTCAGCCATTTACTGACAGCCCCACAGCCCAGTCATCACACACAGATAGAACAACATACCCTTGAGCAATAGCGCTGGGTGGACATTTGCATTTTGGCATCACCACTTCCTTCCCTGCAGAGCAGTTATTCTGCCAAGTTGGGAATAGTGCCCCTGATGTCTGGTGTCTCTTAGAATCAAGTCTCCCCACATAAGCTGAGGGAAGGAGCCAGGGACAGAGGTGCACCTGTTTTTTGCGATGTGTTACTCAATGTTCAAGGAGAATCTCAATGCATACTAGAATGAATACATGAATTATAAGTGGACTAAATGTATAAATGAACTATAAAGTCTTTTACTGAAAAAATTTTTTTTTTTTTAGAGACAGGGTCTCACTTTGTCACCCTCAGTACAGTGCTGTGGCATCACAGCTCACAGCTACGTCCAGCTCTTGGGTTAGACAATTCTCTTGCATCAGCCTCCCAAGTAGCTGGGACTACAGGCACCCTCCACAATGCCCAGCTATTTTTTGTTGCAGTTTGGCCAGGGCCAGGTTCAAACCCACCACCCTGGGTATATGGGGCTGGTGCCCTACCCACTGAGCCATAGGCACTGCCGTGGAGAAACTTTTTTTAAAATCAATTTGCATAACTCCCAGATGGAAACAAATGTAGACCAGGACCAGGCCAACATCTCAAAACTAGACTTCTTGCTCTTGATTTCCAACCACGTGTATGAATTGCACCAGTGGTGCTTCCAAGGTCCAGAGCCAAAAGAATTTGATTTTTGATTTGCAATTGATCAGTAATATTTTTTTAGGTGAATACAGCCTTTGAAGTTAAAATGAAGATTCTATATCTTTTAGTATAAAGGAATGTTTCTTAACAAAACTGTAGCTGAGGAGAGAAAAAGAGGGAGATAAACATGAATGGGGAAAGAGTCCACCTCCCTGGCTGCTGTTTATAATGATACTACCTCGGAATGACACAACTGGAGAACTGTGGGTGCCAATCCTAGAGTCAGTTTTATTTCAGAACAGAATACTTAATGTTTTCTAAGAATCTAAAAAAGAACTAAGTATTTACATTTTTCAAAAAAAAAAAAAAAGAAACCAAAACCAAACCCTGACACTACAAGATATGAGAAAAATTAAATTTACTGTAGCAAAGTAACTCGTTCTGGGTTTGGACTTAGAGAGAATTTTGGATGTAACAACAGGAGATGGAAAGGAAGAATATCAGATTGTTAAATCAAGGCTAATGAAGACAAAGTCAGCTGGAAAGGAAATTGGGGAAAGAAGAGCAAATTGGGGAAGGAATATGTTATTACTGTCTAAAAGACAAGGGCTGAAAGGGTATAGGAAGACTATTATGAAAGAGAGAAAGGACAATTTTGTCATAGAAATTCTAGGAGAAGTGAAGATAAACATGAAGGAGAATGGGCAGAGAGACGTGTGCATGCAGATAATGGGAGGGGGGTACAGAATAATAACTTAGTAGCCCATGCTATGGACCAGTTATCTTCACCTACAATTATTTGTTTAATGTGCAAAACAAGCCTATTATAATACCAGTAGGACCTTTTATCATCCAGATTTTGCAGATAAGGAAACTGAGACACACACAGGACTTTAACCAACTTGCCAAGATCACAAATAAGAGGTAAAGTTGGGGTTGAATCCCAGAGGGGCTGGTCTCAGAGCTTGTGCTATGGAGGAGTGTTTCATACCACCTCTCACAATATAAGCAAGAAGGGGGACAGAGCAAGGACAAAACAAGGGAAATACAAGGACATTGTGGTGCACAGTGTTTTGTTTGGGTGGAAAACTGTTTTGAGGCCTGAAATGTGTGCCATCAGCCCTTAGCAGCCTTGCAGCAGAAAGCAGAGGCTGAGTCTGTTAGCGGCAGTGAGGAAAATGGATAAATAATTGATTAGGCACAGCGTGCTCTGTGTGTGCAGAACTAGAGAGAGGAGAGGGGTCCAAGAGGCAGAGCCAGATGGCGAGCCGTAATGTGCCCATATTAATAGATGTCTTCATTAGATGACATAGTCACAGGAGTCCAGGGCGAGTGCCTTTCAGCCATTGCCAGGGACAGACAAGGTCTAGAGAGGAAGGTGACATTACCTGGAAGGCAACAGAAATGGCAGTTCAAGTGCAAAGGAAATGGTGATACAGAGGTTTCATCGCAGTCAGAGAAATAAATTACATTTCAAAGACAGTCACTACTGTCTTTGTGAGTCCATCTTCAAACATATGAAATGACAAAGCTCTCCTCCCCACCTCCACCCCCTTCTGCATCCCTCATACAAACCTCTCCAAACTGAACATGCCTTGTCAAGTGGATCACTGCTCTCCACGTTCTGTACCAATTACAGCTTCTCCTCTTCGTCCTCTCATGGCTGTGCCCTTAGCAGGTCTTTTCCTGGACATCTCTTCCCTAGCCACAACCTCCTGCACTTTCTTTGTTAATATGATTACACCAGTCAGAATTGTCAGCAGACTGGTCCTGTATTAATGGACAGTTGATAGTCAACTCAAAACTGTTAAGCAAATGTTGAGGCTGAAACTTTTTTATATCACATGTGAATTAATATTGGTGACATTAAGCTTAAATACCCTTGAAATGTTAGCTGCACAGATGTTAAATGTTTCAAGGACGTTGGCTTTCTCTACTCTTTATATATGCAGAGATGCATACACATATATTGCCCCTCCAGAGATTAAACATTTTATCATAATTGGAATTCTGCATAGGCCAAACCAGAGAAAAATTTTAGCAGAGTAGTTTTTGATTCGTATAGCTATTATCAGTGACAAATAATGATGTACTTAATTACTGCTTCATGGTTCCCCTACTCCCCAGGAAAAAAAAGGCACTCTGCAGAACACGGTATCAGGCTTCTAGAACATTCACAATAGGACACAATTTTTTGAGCACCCCCAAACTGTAGTGCATAATGCTGGTACGGTGGGTCATGGAATTTAGGAAATTATGTCAAGGAGCTTAAGCAGCAGATGAAAACAGAATGCAACATTAAAACTAAATGAAAGACCCTTTAGATTGGCAGCCTAATTCTAAGTCACCACTATTAAGGCGAGTTATTTACATCATAGAACCAGGATAAAAAAATACTTCCACTCTTGCCTAAACCTTGCTTAGTTTGCAGCCCTCTTTCCAGCTTACCCAGAGTTCCTTTTATTCATATGGGCAAAATACTTGGAGCCAGAGGCAGTGTGGAAGTAAACAGGCATGCATACAGCTGCTTCACAGGGAGTGTCACTAGGGCTGGGTTTGCTCACAAAAGTGACAGCACTTCCCCAAACATTGTCCTCAGGGCAGGGTTCAGTATACCCCTGGGTCAGAGGTGAGATGCTTTTGGCAAGAGAGGTGCACCTAATTTTATCCATGCAAAGTTTTAGATGAGTATGAGATTTTGCTTGATTTCCCACACTTATTCAGAACATAGTTCAGTATAATCTTTTTGTCTTAGTTATAATAGGACTCACATTTCCCTGGCAAATCTGAGCTACAGAGAAGCAACTGGAAGGAGATTGATGTCTATTTTTTGTACCTTGTTCAGCCCAAGTTTCAGTCAATCTCCATATACTATTTTAATTTTCTTTGCAAAATGGTTTATAAAATAGATCTAGATAACTTTTGCAGCCATCTATAACCGTCTAAATTAGAAGACTTTTGACTCTGCTTACATCTTGTCATTTCTGAACGATTCCTCAACAACGTCATCTATAAATTATTTTGTTTCCACTCACTTTTACCTGCTGATCCACCCAACCCACACTTGCGGCAGCTGCTGCTGGGTCCTAGAATTCCCTTCCTCCCCTTGTGGCTGCTACCTCCACTTCTGGATTAATATATGTTTCTATTCAGAAGCCAGTTTGGGCCTCGTTTAAAAAAAAGATGTTGAGAACACGCTTGGCAAATACCAGCTCCAATTTCACCGCAAATATTTTGCAACTATGTCTGAACTCCTGGTCTAGATCCTCCCCACCATTTCTTCCATCTTCTAGAGAACCTCAGTTTTTTCGTCTGTAAAGTGGGATTAATAATATAACTTCCTCTTGGAGGACAGGGATTAAGGATAAAATAATATGATGCAGGTAAAGCATTTAATGACTTACCTGGTCACGGAGAGAATTAAATGTATAATAGTTGCTACCAACATCACCTTCCCCCCTACCTTTTTCCCCTGTTGCTGGAACTCTCCAATGAACTCTAATGTGTGAACAACAAATACCTCTGAAATACCTAATACGATACAAGCCCACGACAAGATCTGGACTTCTGAGGCCTTCTTGTCTGGATATAGTCTTCATTTTTTCAAGTTAAAAAATTAATTATCAATGCTTCATTTCCTTTTTGATAAAATCTGGTGTAAAATTATTTTCCTTTCTCGTGAAAGGTTTCAGAAAGGCCTAGATGGCTTACTTAGAAATTTATTTTGAGGTTTTTTTTCTGCAAGGTGATCATTTTGGTACTTTACAAAAGGTGAAAATATTTAGACTATAAACAGTTTCCTCTCTCTTATTTGCTAGAATTTAAAAAAAAAACCTGTCAAACAACAGGGTAATCATTGGGGGCTAATGTACCTTTAACTCACAGCCATGAACACAGCTCTGTAATTATGTTAAGTGAATAAGAAATGATTTCTATAAACATGCTAATTGGCTAAAATTTGGAGGTCAAAGCCAATTCTCCAAGAAACTGTTGAACTATGAAATTGTTGTCAGGCAAATATTTTGACGGCATACAAAAAAATTTCATCTCCGGCAAATATTTTATCAATAAGTTATAGCTTGTAATAATATTACACACAAATATTTATCTGTCAACGTCCCTGACACGGAAATAGTAACGTGCCTGATAACCCTAAGGGAGCACTGACTAAAGCAAAAATGAAAACAAACAAAAAATGCTAGAAACAACAACTTCTTGAGATAGCATATGGAGAATATTTAAAGACGTTATCATGAGAAATGTGACCATAGTGTAACGCAACGAATAGGCCATTGGGAGACTGTTGAAGGGCTCAGTTGAACACTCAATTAATACTTTCTCAACAAGTAGAGACAGAGTTATAATAATAAATGCAGGAGACCATAGAATCATAAACAGGATGCCATGATTCATATATGGGGAATAAATCCTTAATATAGTGTACTTTGTGATAAAGAAAGACAGACAGGGGGAAGTATAAATGTCTTCTGGCTATGATGAGAATATGAACGACAAAGGAAAAACATTTTATCAAGCCAGTCCAAACGTGCTGGGTGATTTCTTTGGAGAGAAGTTCTTGTAGAAATAGACACAGGAAATATTATGCCTCTCATTTTAGAATTAAATACGCTATGCCAAAAGGTTTCTCATTTTTAAATTAATTCGCTTTCATTTAACTATTAGCAGGGGATTAGAAGCCGCTTGAGACAAAATGGACACAGTTTGGAAGAGGGCGGGCCTGGCAGCCTGACCCCAGGGTGGTTGGCAGCGTCGTTAGGAAGAGTTATCTGTGGATGATTTACGTGCCACGGGACGGGCAGTGCGTGACAGCGCAGTTTCTGATTTAGAGGTTTTCAATCTAGGTTTAAAAAAACCTGCAGCATCACATTCATCAGGTGATGTCAACTCTAACATGCAAAGTTTATAGGCAGCTGTGCCCCTGGGTTTTGGGGGAGGGGGGAGAAGCAAAGACCTGGGGAAGAAGAGCAGCTCTGGGCAGTAGGTCAGAGGAGCACAGCAGTCGGGAGAAGGTCAGAGCAGGAGCAGCGTCACTGTAGTGACTCAGGCAGGTCAGCTCCTGGCCCCAAAGCGGCACCTACTGCCTGCTGTTCACTGTTTTCCTGGATCTGGAGAGAAAAGCCTGGAAAATATGTGCTTGTTAAACAAGGTCATTGCTGCTTTGAAAACGATAACATGAAGTTTGCCTGCCATGGTGAATGATAGGCACACATTAATAAAGTTTTATTAGAAAGACAGTGGGAGAAGGTTTGCTTACCGTCCAGAGGTGCTATTCTGATGGTAGCAAATCAAGCTGAAATAATCACCAAAAAGAGTCAACGCAGCAAAATACTAACAGATGATATTTATGGAGCCTTTGATGTGGGCCAGGTGCTGAGAGAAGCGCTCTCTGTACCATCCCTTCAATCTCACAACAAACTCTGACACTGTTATTATTGCCACGTTGCATGGGAAGAAACTGAGGCATAAAGAGGTGGAGTGATTTTTCCTTTTGAGCTGTCTTTGCAGCCTGGTGGTTTCAGGGAAAGACAAGACTCACAGAATAGGGCTCGGATACAGGGGTGTGCCAGGACCTGGGTGGGAACTCAAATCTCCTTTCTAATAATTTGTATCTTTGTTCCTATTGAATTGTCTTTCCAAAGAGGAACTTTTTTAAATTTAATTAAAATTCAATTTTTAATTTAAATGCAAGACAAATGAAGATGAAACATAAAGTGAGCCAACTAAAAGAAAGAAAATGGTCAGTGATAGAATGGTGTAGAGCTAGAGTTGAAGTCCTGGAGGAAGTTTCTGTTTCTTCTAAAGGAAGACTCTGTTTCTCTGGGGTGTTCTGGAAGCAGTGTCTTTTGCCCAAGCTCAGTGCATAGGCCTTATGTGACTGTTCTTATACCTGACAAGTGAACCCAGCATGTAGACTACAAAGCCTTCTTCTTTGGGGGGCCTGATGACTTATTTACAGTCACAAAGAAGAATCAAATGTGTCATTCAAGGACAGTAATTAAGCAAGTGTGGAAATAATGGAGCCGAAAATGTATGGTCCTTATAGGTCTCCAGTAAACCAAAGGGGGAGCTGTGTTCAGAATGCCCACAAAGGAATTAAGTGATAATCAAATTACATTTATGTGTTTGTATTTCCCATGGGGATCATTTCTTCTTCATCTCTGTATCCCTAGTGTTTAATATAATGAATGGGATGGGAGGAATCTGATAGCTATTTATTGCACTAAACTGAAAATGAAAATGGTCAAGGAAATACGTTATATCCTTAGCAAAAGACTTAAGTAATAGGAATACTAGGAAATAGGTGTATTGGGGGAATATATTTGAAAAAAGTCCCTTAGGGATTTTCTGGGGTGGATGTATACATGTGTTTAGGAAAATATCAAAAATATTAAAGAATTACCTGAAGGAGAACAATATTTAAAACTTGCGAGGACAAGTTGGTATTGTTTATGAGGAACATTGAAAATCATGCTTTCTTATCAATCTTTGGAGGGGTGAGGACATACCCTGGAGGTACTGGGAGACAGCTGGAGATTTGAGACTGAAAGAGGAGAGGACGGTGCATTTCTAGTGTGATGTGGCGCTCCAAAGGCTAATTTTATTTCTGGATGCATTCTATTTAGAGCATTTAATCATGGAATAGAGGGTGACAGTTCTACTCTCAATGACATTCGGGAGACCTATTCTAGAATGTCCCATTCCATTTGGTTTGTCTGACTACCAAAAATAAGTAGACAGATTGGAAGGAATCCAAAGAAGAGTCTCACAATTGATTAGGAAAAAGAAGCTGACTTATGGGAAAAGTTTGAAAGAATTATGTCCATACAGCTTGGCTAAGGAAGGTATGTGTATACGTGTTACAAAGCCATAAATACCTAATGGAGGAAGAAATAATTTACTTTGACTAAAAGGATACAGGTTGAACTCTACAGTAAAATGGGTTTTGAAAAGAGAATCCGGCTTACGTATTGGGTGGAAATTGGTTGGTGGTTAATGACATTTAGAGGACATTTACTTGGGAGTGGTATGTGCACTGAATTGAAATGCTGAAATGTATCTTCTGTGCACACTCAAGAAAGGAATGGTGGCAAGGTCCTCAGTGAAAGGACTTGATGTCACTTCTGGGTCTCAGCTCTCCCCCTCCGCGGTATGGCTGTGTGTACCATAAGCACACCTTGCATTTCATTCAAATGCAATCTGTTTTAATCCCAAATGTATTAAAATACCCCGTCCCTTCCCCCTCTTTCACATACTCTTTGGGGAATCTAAAGTGACTGTAAACTATGTTTACCACACCCATTTCCATAAATACTATCCTACCATTCTTAAAATGGTTGCAAAAATAATTCGAGTATCTAACAAATTTGAAATAATATTAGCTAAGAGGTTGCTAATGTTATGACATATGGCTGCATTAGTGGTAAATGCACATACAGGTTGCTGTGAATATATTTTGCAAAGAGCCTTTGCGTGTATGTCTTAATCGTGAACTTGGAGCACCTGTTACTTCCATTAGATTCTTTTCCCTCACCGTGTACATTGGACCTCCACCTCACAATCTTGAGATCTTTAACAAAGGTAAATCCAACTCCAACAAGGGAGACAGATGGCCTGAAGGTTTATATAAAGTTGGAAATAAACAACCATGAGCACAAAGAGTGGTAAAATAGGAGAGTCAGGAATTGGTTTAGGTAATGAAGTCCACAGTTTTGCACAATGAAGACGGTAAAGCTGTTACTCTCCCCTACACTTCTGTCTTTGACACTTAAAGAACCATGTAGAAATAATAGCTTATTTTCTAGAAAGACTCATTTATATCTTTCTTAAAACTACCTACTTCACAAAATCTCTTAATCAACAGGTTGAATAAAAAACGTTTTCATTGCTTTATTTCCTCTTCTGGACATCTAATCAAATTCCCTATTTTCCCACTTTTGTATTGCCCTTCACTGACATAAAATTTCTGTGTATATTCATATTACTAATTCCTACATGAAAATTAAGAAGACAGGAAAGGGTTCCACCAGCAAAGCCACCTAGTGGCCCTACTGACGGAAAATGAGGCAGGAGGGCTGAGTATTCAAATTTATTGTTGATCCCCGTGGACATTTTAATGCCCTAGGAAAAAATGCTGAAGGTAGCTCAGATTTAGGAGCTCCAATCTCAACCTGAATTTCTTATAAAGATACCAATATTCATTATATTTCAAAGTTTTAATAATCCTGAAGGAATTCTGGGCTAACACGAGACAACTGTTCAGTTATCCACTTAGAGACTTCTTCCGTGTACTCAGCACTAAATCAGTGTTGTGGGGATGCCATGAGGTAGACTTGTTCTCTACTCTTCAGTAATTATAATATATTTGGGAAAAGAAGCTGAAACAATTAGAAAAGAAATTCAAGGACAATATATTGTCACAGAAAATTGCTAAAGAAGGATAAAGTGTTAGGGAACAATGGATGCAGTCAAGTTTCTAGCAGAAGATCCTCAAGAAAAAGGATTGATTGCCATGATTTAAATGGCGGGGGGTATTAGTAAAGACATGATCATGGCAACATGGGAGAGTGTGTAAAAGCTAGTGCTGCCAGAGTGAAGGGCCATCATGGGGAGCAGTAGAGTATCTTTTAAGCCCATAACAGAACCCCATTATTATACAATTTGGGGGGGTATTAGTAAAGACATGATCATGGCAACATAGGAGAGTGTGTAAAAGCTAGTGCTGCCAGAGTGAAGGGCCATCCTGGGGAGCAGTAGAGTATCTTTTAAGCTCGTAACAGAACCCCATTATTATACAATTTGACTACATGGCCCTGTCTGTGTCTTGCCATTGACAACATCCATTCTCATCTACTCGTTTCTTTCTTCTGACTTTGAAGGAACTTGGTTATAGGCAGATGTGAAATCACCTTGTAGTTTCAATATCGTTATAATAAATATTTCATTCCCTTTAGGAAATGATCCCCACTGCAATAAAAGCCAATCTGCACCTTGTAAGCTCAAAATATCCCAACGATGTCAGAAGCACCCAGTGGATCAGGGAGAATACTGTCATCTCAACTCTCCCTCCTGCTCCCAGGGACAGAGCCTGAAAGTTTCGAGGATTCAAATAGGTCTTACAAAAAGCTAACTATCCAGTACACACCAGAAAACATATATTGAATGAATGGGTATGTGGCATTCTGGTTTTTTTTCCCTTTCCTTTTATTTTTGGAAGGGGCACAGTCTCACCAGTAGAAGGAACATGATGAGCAAGCATCATTCATTTCACAGATATGCCGTGGATTCAACCATGTTTTAATGATGGACTTTACTTCATTTAAGTTTTTCCTATGATGCTTTTGACTTTGCCATGACAACCCTATTAAAGCTACTCGGTGGCAGCTGGGGATGAGGTATCTGATTGCCTTTGTAGAGAGTAATAAATAGCATTCACTAGTGAACTGCTTTGCATACAAGGGGTGTTCAAAAATGGCAAGCATGAAGATAAGGATCTCTTCGTGTCTCAGGAAAAAGAATCAAAGAAAGGAAGTCTTGGTTGATTATGCTATCTTTAATGTTTTTATAGGTTTTCTTTCTTTCAGTCTGTCTGTCATGCTCTGATGGGTCATTTAGATATATCCTTTGAAGGAGCTTCTTCATGGACATAGGCGAAATTACCTTGTGCCTTCGAGATTGTTATGTTAAACCTACTACTTTCCTCTAGGTTTGAATTCCTGTAGGTGTGAAAAGGTTTTTCCTTTTCCTAAGTTATAATCTTGTTATAGATTTGACCAACATTTGTACATACTCTTCTTCATTTCTTAGTATATGTGTAATAAAACCCAGTTTTTATCCCAGCCACCAGGATCCCCAGTGACCCTGGATCAGCTTTATACAATAGAAAGTTCATAGGGTTTAAAATTGAAGCTTTTCCTCTTTCTTTGCCTACAAATGTTCCTTCTGTCACATCACCTAAAGATTAGGTTAAATCTTTTGACACTTCACAAGAAACAATATTACTTTTGCAGCTAAATGTAGAGAGGCCATGGGGTACCTCCTGCACACTGGGGAAATACAATCTCACAAGGCTGGGAGGGACGAGAAAAGGCCGATGATGCTGATTCCTCATTTTATCACCACACGTCTTAGCAGGGTGGTAGCATCCTAGCACCTGCTCCAGCTCTGCGGCGTCAGAAAGGCTGCTGATACTACACAGCTGTACTTCGGGGAGCTAAGTGGTCATTAAATGCAATTCCTGATCCTTCGGCACATACCACCTCAGGGGCAAAGAGAGGTTGCATTTTCCCATCACATATAATGTCAACTTCTCTCCTTCAGCTTCAACACTTTTCCTTTTGAACTCAGACAGAATTGATGTCGAGGAATCATGGGAAGAGTTGGATATTTATTGTGATCTAGGCGCCACTGGAATGATACACTATTTTACATCTAGGTAGGTAGCAATATAGAAAAATAATTTGAAAAACAGAAATAAAATATTTATATACTTGGAGAAAAGGAATATAATTTCAGGGACATGGTTGCTATTCCACTGTTCAACTCCTGCCTTGACTGACAGATAAAACAGTCTTGTGTCAATAAGAAGTGGTTCCTCATCTCTGAAAGTTTCCCTGTGCAGTGAAATCTCTGGCAGGTCTTCTCAGCTGCCTGGGTGGGAAGGAAGCAAGCGAGATTACAGGGAGACAGAAATACCTCCTATCCCTTCACTTTCCACTTTGGTTATTTTTCTTTTATTTGCTTTTGTTCCCTTTGGTAGTGTTGGTATGAGGGGTTTTTATTTTTGTTTTTTTCTGTTTTGTTTTTTACTACTAATTTATATGAAGGTTCTGAAAAGCTATTACAATGAACCCATTACACATTTATTCATCACATAAGATGAGAATACTGGAAACAGGGTTAGACACTAAGGAAATATTTCTCTTTAACATAAATAAAATTATTACTTTGCAATAAGTGAAACTTATTTGGGGCATTTGTCTTCATTTTTATGACCATAAAGTTATCCGTATTTCTATGACCATAAAGTGTCTTCTGAGAACATAGTGTTCTGAATAGCATTTCAAGTTATTATTCTGAACATGACTTAGGCAAGTGATATTCCACAAATTCTACGCAGAGAGACTTATGAGTAGCCGTATAATTAGGAGAGGGGAGTGGGATGCCCAGCGACTAGCCTTAAAGCTGAAATGTGCCTGGAGTACAACCTAGTTTACCTAGATTCTGTTTTAGAGGGATTGTTTGGATGTGCATTTCATAGAAAAACAAAAGAAAGTCATTGGAAAGAGTTTAGAATTGCCACATTCCTTCCAGCATACAAAGGTGACATGCTTTTCCACAGTCCCCCATGGACCAGGCGACAGAGTTTTCTTAAAAGTACTAGCTCCATGTTTAACTCACATTTAAGGCAAGTTAGTTACTTTTCAATTAAGAATTTGGCATAGACTATGAAATTGGTAGGAGCTGAGTAGTTTTATTATAATGGCCTGGTTAGAAATAAGTGAGAAAAACAATTCTATTTCTCCCCAATTGATCCAAGACGTTCTACACACCACTTGATAGATGCCCACAAGAGATGGTGGAGGCCGCGCCACTTGGTTCTTTGTAAGTGGCTTTCTCACAGTAGCAGTAGCTTCAAATGCCATTTTTTAAAAAATGGCCCAAACACTTTTCCTAGCCAGGAAAGTGCTGTTAAAAAATGGGTCTTTTCTAGAATGTCGTTAACAGATACCGGCGAATAATGGCATGCCAGGGCGAATGCTACCTGGTGGATGGAATCTGAAGCCGGGAGGCTCAATGCACTGTTTTTATTTCTCTATCATTGTTTCCATACACGCAGCTCATATTATTCTCCCGAGAACTGCCTGCCAGACTCATTTGCTTTGCTGCTTTTTTGATCTCTACCATAAGAATTCCTTAATGTACATAGAAAGCAATAGCATCTTCCTGACTTTATCTCATTAATCTTCTTAACCAAACAAAACTAATTTGCCTTCTTGATTCCCCTTTATCCCTCAATCAAGAGGGGTTTCCTTACCTCCAGCTCTCTTTCCTCAGTTCCGCCTCAGCAGAGTTAGCTGCCACTCCTGCTCCCCTACTCCCTTTGTGCCTCTGCCATTGGTCTCAGTCTGAGAGCCGAAGTCTGGCCATTTTACTGACACAGGAGAGACCAGGCTCTTTTGTTTTAATTCAACAGATGCTGGCATTAGTAACAGGCCATCCTCGTCACACTATATTATGAATAATCCTTGTTTAAAAATACCAATATTGCTTAATTCCACACTTGGAAAAGGAATTTTAGCAAGTAGGTACGACTCAAACACTTCCCTCATGAGCTTTCTTTGCTTCCAGCCAAAATCAGCTCATGGAGAAGCAAAAATAAAATTACAAAAGAGTCAGAGATACGGGATGCAGATACCTTAGAAAAACACTGAGAGTGAACAAAGGTAGTCAAACCTGGCCCCTTTTAGTTCTTTTTGGTAAGATGGCAAGGAGGTAGCCACGTGCCGTGAGTCTTCTTGGCAATAGCTCCTGCTCCAAGTTCACATTTGCTTTGCGGGGAATGTGAAGAGCTGGCCGAGTTGCTGGAGGCTTCATTGTATCCACTTCATCTCTTGTATGTATTCTTTCCTGCCCAGTTATGTCATTTTCATCTAAAAGGACCATTCCAACAGGAAAGAAGACATCCTTAGAAAAACGGTGATCGTTCTCTTCTCTCCTTTTTTCTCTTTTCCCTGCTGTGGCCTACTTGGGCCGTACTGGTGGATTATGGCATTTACCTAGAGCTTGGAGAAATGAAAATTCATGTGTGAGAGCAAGTTGTGTCCTATGAAATAGCAAATGAAAATTTGCAGACACAGCAGATACATCAAGGATCTTTGTAAAAGTTAAGGAGAAGTGGGGACAAAAGTTGTGGAGGTCCACCCAGAAGGAATGTATAAGGATGATCAGGGCTCTTCGGGTCTCCCTGCAATTTTGTAGTAGTGCCCACTTCCATTCTGAGCACATCCAAACTCTGGGATGCAAAGAAAACGGGGGAGATATTCTGTCTCTTCAGCGCTGGAATCGTTATGTACTCTCTGTCTGCCTACTGGCCTCAATATTTCATCCATGAAATTTATTCTTCCCATGCATCTCTAAATTCTTTGCTACATACACACAGGTAACTTGGTTTGGGGAATTCATTTTTATTTACTAATTATTCAAGCATAAATCACTCATTATCATAACTCCGAGTAATTCAGAGCCTCTCCTCCCCCCCGTTAATCACTATAATATCTGCCCTATTTTCTCTCTCTAATACTGAAAATTGTTGCAATTTGTATTTTTTTCATGAATTATTTATCTATTTCCCCTAATAGAACGTATGCTTCATAAGGGCTTTATTCATCACTCCCACTTAATGCCCAAAGAGGGCTGGCCCCTATCAGGCAGTTGATGATAGAGTAGTGAGTGGATCTATTAATTAATTAATTAGAAGATAGTTAGATCTTCTTAGATGAAGAAAAATGGCAGCATACATAATATTCTGGAAAATTTCCCAGCTGTTCTACAACCCCCAATTTATTTTATTTTTATACCTTTAAATAATTTGTTTCAGTTAAGACATAATTGAATTTAGTTAAATCTGGTTTATGTACTTAATTTCAATTTATGAGTAATGTACTGTTGGTCTGGTGTCTGTTTGGCCCATTACTGTATATGCCTTCTTTTTCCCTCCCCTATAAATTGTGTATAAGGAATCAGCTTATATTTTATCACTTTAAATGGCAATTTGTTTTTTTATTATAACTCAGAACCCAGTGGCTGAGGTCCATTTTGCCTTGATGCCTGTATAAGTTTTAATCTTGTAAAAGCTTTATCTCATTATATTATCTTTCACTGGAAAACAGTATTTGAAGGATGCTACATAGAAATGAATTAAATTTAAAGCTTTGATTGAAATGCTCCATGACTGTGTGGATGTAATTTCCCTATCTACAATGCTATAAAAATATGCATTTGAAACAGCATTTCCTTTGCCTTCAATTTAATGAAAAGTTCTTTAAACTTTGCATATATTAAAAAAATTAAGGCTGTTTAAGATTCCAAATGTTATCTTGATGTGTGGTGGCTTTGGAACAGTAAATAATTACTTTTAAAGCAAAGCCCAGTAGTCCATGTGTGATTGGACCAAACCAAATTGCTTCAGCAGAGTAATGTCCTTGAGGTATGCAGAGACCTAATTCCTGATTACTCTATCCTGACCTTAACTAATCACCTTCTCCATCTGTATCCATTATTGACAAAGGCTTTATATATGCACCTCCTTTCATCAGCTCCATTGGAAGGACTTAATATAAAATTTGTCATTTCTCTTTAAATTAATTTTATTTCCATATCACAATGGTGAAGGGGAGCTGGCAGGGTAAATATAATTCAAGAAAGGAGGAGCATCATACTGGCAATGGCTACTGTCCTTGTCAACCAAAAATTTTATCAGAAAAAAAGATTAATTTTGACTTTTATTTTAGGGCTCTTGTCCAACCATGTGAAAACTGAATTAAATAGTAAAATATATTTGATGAAAAAATTAGAAGAACAAGCTAGAAGAACTAGTGGTCATGATAATTCAAGACAACCAACCATTTCATGATGGAAAGTTGCCAAATCATTAAATAAGGTGATAATAAACAAAAATCACTGAAAAGACACACAATTGTAAAGAGTGCATTGTTTGGACCTTTATTTAGATTTATAAACTGCCCGTGAGGAACTCATCATTTAAAGTAGATACCCTGATAAGGTCAAATATTGCCGAATGAGAAGTGTTGCAGTCAATTTGAAGATGCCGCCCACTGAGAGAGAACTTCCTTCTCCTTTCTATTTAGAAGTATTTTTGGTGACCTCTACCACCATCATCCCCCATCATGTGCTCTGGAAGGCAGGCCATGCTAAACCTCCAAATAGCTCCAGAAAATTTGGAATAGAGAAAACCTGTGTTATTAGGTCATGAGAAGCAATTGTTTTTCCTTTTTGCATATAACGCTCCTCAATTATAAAAAGAATAGATCACGTGGCCTCTAAAATTTCTTTTCTGTTTTTTTTTTTTAAGCCAAGTGTGAAACAAAGTTTATTGAGGAAGAGAAAGTCATGCTTACAGAGTAAGAAAGCTTACTAAGTAGAGTACATTCTCCATAGATGGTAAATGGGCCTCCATCACCAGAGCAAGTAAGCAGAGGCTCTTTTCTGTTTTTAAATGTGGGGTTAGTAGGAAAATGAGGTCATACAGGAATAACTTGAGTTATTATTTCCAGGCAGTTTGCTTAAGTAATCATTCCAACCTCCCTCTCACTCTGTAAGTCTAAAAAATGGCTGTAAATCAAGTAAGGAGAAGCCTGGCTTACTTAGCATTCTATTAACCAGACATTTCTATCAACTAACATAGAGGGCAAGCCTCTTAGTTGCATATTTTGAATTCTGTATAAAAAATAAGTGCTGAAGAAATATATTAATATTATTGGAAAGATTAAAAACAACTTCTGAGTTTTGATTAAAAAAAAATTCAACATAATTTGTTACTCCTTCTATTGAAAAAATATTGAGATACCACAAAGGTCTAAATGGTATTCTATCTCACACAAATTTAAAATACGTTCCGTTTGCTTATAGTAATAAGCATACTAAATTCTGTTTTCTTAAAATATTTATAAATAGAATATATGAAAAGTTGTAGCTACTAAAATATTTTGTTACCACTACTAGTTAAAACTTTATTTTTATTCTGAGCTTTAAGCTGTAGAACCAGAAGCAGTGGACAATGGGGAAAGAATCCAAGATCTGGAATTTTCCATATGGGCACTAGACCAGATTTGCATCCCTAGCTCTCAGCTAATTGTTCTATCCATGATTTCTTGGCAAATATTACAGATTTATTTCTAAACAGAAGCCTCCCCATCAATAAAATAGGTGTAAATATGTTGTCCTCACAGGGAATTAATGATGATTTTGAATAAAAATTAATGTAAAAAATTATCTAAATAAGTAAACTATTAAGTATCATTGAACATGTAAGATGATGGTGTTTTTAAATAGCCCATAGTATTTCCACACCAAGTATCGAAATCATGTGTTTACAATTCTTTTCATTTAACCTGGAATCAAGTTACTTCTTCATCCAAAAATATAAAATGAATTTATGTATCAAAGCTTCATCTGGTATTCGTGGAGAAAGAAGTTTTCTATTTAAAGCCCTATTAATTGTGAATAAAAGTAACTGTATAGAAAAGCGAGAGCTTTTTTACTCAAAGATGATAAGTTTCTAATAGGTCGTAGGGCTTAGGCAAGAAGAATGCCTTTCTCCTTCCTTTTGTGCCCACAGTTCTGTACACAGAGCTGGTCCTCAATAAGTGCTAAGTGATGTGGAATTTGGGGAATGAACTGGGGTGGGGGGAAGAAATTGGCAACTCTCACAAATCAGCACGATTCTATTCTTTATTCTCTGCCATGATTGGTGAGACAGTCAAATTATCTTTCCATTGTTTTACTTTAAAAGCCTTTTTTTCACAGTTATACATTTTTTCCTATGATATTTTTCCTCTAAGTTTCTTGACTATTGAGACTTGAATTCGTTGTTTCTTATGGACTGGTATTTCTGTTCTACCTTTGCACGTAGAATTGATGAGCTCATTTTATTTAAAAATGCATGGGTCAAAGCAACCACAGATAAAGTAAAATCCCATGCTTCAAGTCATTATACATTTTTAATGAAGATGTATTCAAGATTTAATGGCTTCAATGTTTACATAGATTAGCATGATTATTCTCAGACCAAAAAAAAAAAAAAAATACTAGCTATTCAATAAATGGTAGCCATTATTCTGTGTCAAGTCCCATATTAAGCAATTCACCCATCTAATTTTTTTTACCGTAATTCCTAGAGGAAAGAAAGTATTATTACCCCCAGAGATTGGAATGGTTGAACAACTTTCCTAAGGTCACACAGCTGGTAAGGTATGACTCCAGGATTTTATTTTTAATTTTAAAATATGAAGGGAATACAAAGGTTTTTGCTACTTGGATAAATTATGTAATGCTCATATTAAGGGTTTTCGTGTACCAGTCACCAGAATGGTATATGTTGTACTTGATGACTTCGTTTGTATCCCTCCCCCACCCCACCCTCCCTTTCCTTAGTTCCCAATGTCCTTTACACCACTTTATAATCATGTGTACTCATCATTTAATTCCTAATTATTAGTCGGAACATGTGGTGTTCATTTTTCCATTCCTGAGATACTTCATTTAATATAACATTCTCCAGTTCCATCCAAAATGTCTTAGTTATTTTGGATTAGCCCCCAAAGAGTATATTCTAAAACTCTACACTGCCTACTGCTGTCTAATGCAGGAGACTGCTCACACGGTGTGACAAGATGCATACTGGAAAGCCTTCCATGGCCCTAATATCCGTCATCTTTAGTAAAAGCCTGAATGTTCACCTCAGCAAGACTTCCGCTTAATTTCAATGGTTTATCCCATGTTAAATGTGAACGATTCCAAAATGGAGGAAATTTTACCTCCATAAAGACATACCTTCCTATGTTCTCTTACATTTAATTTTTTTTTAATGCTGAACTTTCACTTACTCTTGCTAATTAATCGGCTGTTTTTTTTCAACTATTCAATGAGCCTATTCTATGGAAAATATTGTCAATATTGTGGGAAGAGTAAGATAAGAACTTTATCCCAAGGAGTTTGAAATTTGCTTACATATACAACAACAAATAATAGGATGATAAGGAATTTTTAAAAACTGCTGCAACCCAGAGATAAATGATGATGTGTTAAAGCATGTGAGGAGTAATTTATTCCAGCTGTTGACATGGGGACGTCTCCAGAGATGTCAGAGGCACAAATGGGTGCCTGGGCTATAGAAACCAAAAATGAAAGATTGGCGTGCTTCTAGCACAGTGTCTTCGATATGCATAGCATATATTTGGAGGGTGGCAAATTACCTGATGTGTGTGGAACCTGGGACTTAGAGAGAGGGGTGGATGGAGGCAGGATAGAGGGAGATCAAGTCATGGGAGTTTTGACTGCAACAGTGAGATAATTCATATTTGCTTCCATAAAGAGAATGGAGGCACGGAGGTATTTGATGGTGGTAGTAACCATCTAACCAGCGTTTTAGGAAAATAACAAATGCAATTCTATTCAAGAATTGAGGAATGAGAAATTTTTGCATCAATCCAAAAAGGACAACAAAAGAGTCTGTGGTGGCAAAGGGATTACACAGGAGAAGTCAAAAAGGGAACTTGCAGAAATAAAACTGAAGATAGCCTGGCCATTGCGCCTTGGGGGGACTGCCACAGTTCAGTGTGAAGTGGGCACCTTCAATCCTTCCATGCCCACCACAACACTAGCAGGTTAACCACCTCTCCTGAGAACAGCCCTCAGCCGGCTAGGCCTTTCCATCACCAAGGGGGAGGTCCCCTAACACGGTAACGTCATTTGGTAATAATTGGAACGGTGCTCCTCTTAAGAGAAGAGTTTATAATGGTAGAATTGCACTAAGAATATTTAGGATAAAGTAGGATCTTATTGATATTTAGCTTGCATTTTCTTCCCTGTTATATCACCTGAGATAGATAGCCCTAGTTCAGCATGTACCCTGCTCAGGTCAAACACAAAAGAGAAAATCATAGGGAACTGAACACCCACCTACCTCCCTTTGCTCCTCTTGGCTCTTGATAAATGGAAAGTTGCAGACTCCCAAGGAAGCCCCTTCTCTGGAGTTTCTGCCTCACACAGTTCCAGGGCCCCATTCCCAGGACAGTACAGCAGAGAGCAATGGCACAGCTGCCCCTGCCGTCTCCTACTCTTGTACTTTCTACCCTCTAGGCTCACCCCACTATTGCTGCTCTGCTCCCTCAAGTTTTCATCTCACTCTCCTCCCATTCTCATACCACAAATCCTAGTAAGTCCCGAAGCCACCCAGAGTCCAAACCCAAACTGTAGCTGTTTTTGATCACACATTAGGCAGAGTATGATTTGCTTGAGAAGACCTGTCTTTGCCCATGTCCCAAATTTTTGTTTGTTTGTATTGACCAAAGTGTCTGCTGTCCAGTGTTACTTCAGATAATAATATTAAGAAAAAAATTCAGAATAGCCAGTTTCTACCAAAGAGAAACGCCAACATAAAATGGATGAAGAGAGAATGAAGTTAAGGAAAGCAGAGTGGCCACCTTTAAGAGTGAATATGTGTGTCCAAATTACTTCAGTTATCCTAAACACATCTTTCCAGAACATTTGGCTAACATCACGTGCTTCCTCATTAAGATTCAACTTCACCATTGTGAAGAAAACAAAAATGGAAACAAAGAAAACTGAAAGAGAATCCTTTATTTTATTGTGAAGCAAGAGTAACATTATTCTTTTTCTCTTCTTTGCCCCTCCCATCCTCTGGCTAAGACTAGGAAGATAAATAACAGCAGGTTTAATACTATTGACAGGAGCCTTTCTGCTGTGTAAACCTGATTTTCCTACAAATGCACTATGGCCATCGGGGACAGTGAGGGCACGATTGAAGATTCATTAATACATCCCCATAAGCAAAGAGCAAATGAATGTCTTGCCTGTCTCTCAGAGTATTTGGAATAACTCACTCAACCAGCTGTCTAGATCCCTTCTGGCTGGAAGTAACAGAACCAGCATTGAATAATCTCATATTAAAAGATAAGGAAAAATACAAATCTACTGTATATACTTGTAAAGTGGCATCATATCTAATTGCAGATGTAATGGAAACTATCCACTTATTTAAATGATTATGCAATTGGTTGTCAGTTGAGTGTGGGAATACTTTTTTGTTTTCAGACTAAATTTTGTTAAAAGGTACAGACGATTTTGATACGAGGTGGCACTTCTATTGAATCTATTTCTAAATGCAATGGTGGTGCATGAGGGAAGCCGTAGAAATTGACTTATATTTTTCCTTCCCCGGTTGGTTGCAATTAGACTAAACCCAGACACATTTTTGGGCTTCATCTCTTATTTTGAAGAGGAAAATACCACATATGAAAGGACAGAAGAACTACCATCTGGTCCTGGTGATTTTTCCACGTCTTGTTTATCTATTAGGTGTAGAACATCTTGTACATTAACCACTATTTGATCTAACAATTCTCATCTGTTTCTTGTGCCTGTTTCCAAAGACATTTAGCAAATGAGAATCTCCCTAATGTCTTCTTTAAAAATGGGAAAACAAAATTCATGTAATATCTCAGGCTCATGTCTCCTTCCATAATGATGAAACTAAGACTGTATGTTCTCCTGTTCTCCCTTCCGTAACACACACCTTCTGTCTCATGTTCAACTCCTGGGTTCGTAGGCCTATGCTCTTGGTTCTTTCATTTTTTTTTTTAGCTTGCCTCATGTTGCCAGTGAATAATTAACAAATATTTTTGTGATTAAGAAATTGAATTTTAGTAAATGGAAACAAATCTAGCTAGATGATTGGATTATAGAACTGTAGATGCTATTCTTTTTATTCTTCTTTTCTAAATTCTAAAATTATCATGTGTCATTTTTGTCCCGCAGGGACATGTTGTGAGGAGTAGATGTCAGATGCTATGGGAAGAGAGGGTAGTGTTGTCCTACGAGGAACGAGAACTAAGACAACAAATTGACCTTTCAGGAGTGAATGTGTCTGCTGAAAACACTTATACTGCCACAAACACATTTTTCTATAAATATTGGTTAGTATCATGAACCTTTAACCCTTAGAATTCAATTTCAAACTAGGAACAACAGATACACAGGAAGTTAGAAGAGGCTCCTCTTTGTGTTTTTAGTTCGTTGGTTGGTTTTTTGCTAAACAGCATAGGTATATAACAGGATGTCCTGTCTGAACTAGTCTTCCTTGGGGAAGTGACTTCTGATGTCAGATCAGAAAGCTGAGTGGGAGAGAATGTTCCCGCATGGGGTCCAGCAGTCGGAAAGCCCTGAGGCAGAAAGCAACATGTTGCATTTTTGATAAATGAAAGGCAGCCAGTTAGCTGAAACAGGGCCAACAAGTGGTCCAGAGTGAACCTGAGAGCCGGGGCGAGGGCCAGGTCATGCTGGGCTTGGCAGGCCATGGTGAGCATGGGAGTCTTCACTGGCAACATGAGGCAAGCTAAAAAAAAATGGAAGAGCATAGCCCCAGGTTTAACCTAAGGAGACAGAATCAGTAGTGAGTATGTTTGTATTCTGAAGCAACCCACAGACATTTAGCAAGACCAGCTACCACATTTCAGGAGGAACCCTGACCTTTGGTCTGTGGGGCTTTGAAGCTGCATGATTAGGGGAACGCTGTGTAACTAGAAACAGGAGAAGAATAGTAATATTATAGCCAGAAACTTGACTCCAGTCCTATCCAGACCCTCTTGTGACTTAGCAATGGGGAGCAAGTAAGTAGTAGAATTCTCCACATCAAGTGTTCCTGTGCAGGGCAGCATAAGACCCTCCTTGCTCATGAGAAGAGTGAGGAACTCAAGCCTTGTGACTGTGATTGGGTAGGATTGATTGCTCTAAACTAAAAGTCTGAGCCAATTACCACAGAGTGTTGCCGAAGGCCCTGGGAATCTTTCTTAAAGAAATTAACCCTCACCTCTCAGCCAAAACATACTTAATGTTGTCTATGAAAAGAGTCACTCTGCGTGCAATGGGTAACCAGGTTGAAGATGGCAAAAATGAACAAGGAATGCCTGACCTTTGCAATAATCAGGCAGGACCCTGAAGTGGTTTGAACTATTGGTAAATGTAGATGTATAAATGGGATTTAGGAAATTGACTCAGAAATAAAATTGGCCGGATTTTATAATGAACCAGTTCAGGGCATTTGGGGTGATAAATGGAAAGTTTTATGGTTGGTTCTCAGATTTGCAGCTAAGAGTGGATGTGTGGTGCTTCTTTCCCTGTAAGAAGGAATATTTGGGAAGACCCAAACCGGGGACTAACAGTCATGAATCCGGCTTTGGATGTGTGCAGGAGTGACATGGGATAAAGCTCAGAGAAGACATCTCTTGCTTTTAGGGCAGGAAGTGTGGAGCAAAGCTGCTGAAGCCAAAGCAACCTTCTTCCTTTGCTAACCACAGCCAGGTAAGATGGAGACCTAAAACAAAGGCGTCTGTCTCTTACACACAGCACTGTCACCGGCGTGTCATAGCTTCTCTTTAGCCTCTTAGAATTGTCTAAAATAATTGCCTTCAGGGCTGACATTTGTCTTGTGAGTCTCAGCCTTGAGGCGTGTCAGTGAGGACAGCGTCCTAGACATCTATTCTTGCTCTCACGTAGGTAGAGATTTAAAGTAAAACCAGGTGTCACAAGCTAGTAACTTTAACAAAGATGTTTTCTTTTTTGTCCAAGCCACTGGCCACGCTCCTCTGCCCACAATCAGGATTCTATGAGTTTAAGCCTCCAAGAGCCTCGAAAGCAGCTGTCTGCCTCATTTATCCCTGTCTCTCTTGTCTGCTGCACCCCCATTACTTCCCCTGCACCCCAAGTCTGAAAGCCCATCTGCCTGTAGGGAATGGGTGGTCCTGGGCAATATGTTCCACACCATGCCTTTATAAAGTTTTCCTTTAGTTGTCCTATGTTCCCTAGATGAACTGTGGTGTGTCTGGGGGTTTCAGGGTGTCTCTGTACTATAGAAACTATGTGTTAATATAATTTGTTATCTAAATGGAAAGATTACTTTTCTGTAATGCAATTTTCAAAAGTTGAATACATTGTTTCAATCTTTGATGCTAATCCTATCTAAGGCTCTTTAAGCTTTAAGAGCACTTGAATAGACAGTTTGAGATATTTATTTCCTCTGTGCAATGTTGAAAGACTTGATTGATTGTGGCAAGACGGGTTTTGAAATGGATATTTCAATGACTCAGTGGTAGATGTCAAAGCACTTCTCCATACGTGTATCATTCAGATGTCTCCTGCATTTAATAAAAATTAAAGTTTTGAGTAAACAAGTATTTAAGTATAAAACTATTCTTTTTAAAAAATGTGATATATAACCATTTAAGCAGTGGTTGAAAGAATCATCTATTAAAAATGTGATTTGAAGCTCAGTGCTTGTAGCTCAGCAGCTAAGGCACCAGCCACATATGCTGGAGCTGGCAGGTTCAAACTTAGCTGGGCCTGCCAAACAACAATGATAACTACAACCAAAAAATAGCCAGGCATTGTGGTGGGCACCTGTAGTCCCAGCTACTTGGAAGGCTGAGAGAGAATCACTTAGCAAGAGACATTTTTGTGAGGCAAGAGAATCACTTAAACCCAAGAGTTGGAGGTTGCTGTGAGCTGTGACGCTACAGCACTCTACTGAGGACAATTTAGTGAAACTCTGTCTCAAAAAAAAAAAAAGTGATTTGGTTTATGTTATATTTATGAAAACATGAGGTCATCAATTCAAATCTTAAACATATCTTTATTATACATTCCTATATGAAAAAAAGGAACTATAAAAGAGTATAGCAAACAAAACAACTTAAATGTTGTAGCTTGTCTGTGCTTAGTTTCCTTTTCTTGTGGAACATAAACCAGTCCCAGAATAAGTTGCCAGTCAAATGTCATCTTCTACTCACTTTAACGTATAGAAAAACCAGGCAGCATCAGGAAGAACCTTTATTCTTGTATTATGTGTAACCACTTCCTGGGTTGAGGTGGACAGGTCTTAATTAGCAGAAACTCCCTATGTACCTTCAATAACAATTCTCTTCCTTCTCCAAAATCCAACAGACGGTGTGTGAAGTTCAAAGCAAAGGCAGTTTTAACAACCTCAAGTCTTCAATTTTGAAATAAGATTCAGTGAGAACTCGAGTTAACTGGCTGAGCTCCAGTTTTGAGGAAGAAAGTGCAAGTGTCTCTTGCGTATAAGCATTTTTTTCTTTTCTATGACTGCTTCCAAGGATAATTAATTTTATTCTTGATTTTTGGAGTTGTGTAAGATTATCTTGATAATTGAGGTGGCATATGTAAAACCTAGTTAATAATTTCATATGTGGAAGGACAGAAGCCTGTGGAATCCTTCCCCTGTGGGTATGTTGCCATCTCATGGCTGACTACTCAAACCTCAGGTTCATCATCCCGGGAAAGGGTGAGAAAAAGTATCTGGAGATGGGCCAGTGTTCTTAAGTCCACAAAATGATAGCAGAGCACCAGAGTAGCATTATCTCCATTCTGAGAAAAGAAACAAACTAACAATTTTCAAATGTCCTTATATTTGAAAGAACATTTTAGACTATGAATGGTGAGTCTACTTGAAATTCACAAACTACTTTGATGTATCGGAGATTTAATTTTCAGGCAGGCCAAATCATATTGCATACATGCATCTTAATTCATGTGCGTCTTTGTCATTATAATGTGGATGCCATGCTTATTCTGATTAAAACTTATTCTGATTAAACCAGACCTATGATATATATTGTACAGGCTTTTCATGGGTGTTGGAAGGGCAGTATTTGGCTTTCTTGAACTTATTCAAATTCTGTGGTCAGGACCAGATTAAGACCTTTGAGGGCTACAGATATTAAAGGCATTATGGTACCCCCTTTTATCCTAATATATGATTTACTTTGCACTCTTTCTTATTAATTAAATAAGAGACTCTCTGCAGGTGTAGAGGAGAGCCAGTCACACAACTCCAACAGCCTCCTGCCCTAATCTACTTCCTTTAGTCCTTTCTTCTTTATTGCCTTTACTAAAACCATAGTAGCGTTTTTCGGCACATTCCTTCTGATAAGTGCTTTTCATAGTGGCTTACTTTTTGTTCCATCTTGATTTTTAACATTTTGTCATATCAGTAATAATATATCCAGTCAAAATTTATAAGCAGTCAAAATTTCAAGCACAGTATTAATCAACAACTCACAACAATTTGCATAAAGCTAATTATTTGACGAAAAATAAACAACAATTGAGAAAACAAGTGCTATGGAAATTTTCTCCTGCAGTTTTTTAAACATGAAGTCATCCTAAGTGGTGCGTGTTTGGAATCATGATTTGGGATAATCTACAAAATCCTACTTCATTCCAAGAGTGAATACTAGAAAGATCCCAAAGACTCTTTGCTATTTGAAAATTTTAATTTAAATGTATCTATCATATATATTTTTAAAAGATAGTTGCTAAAAATCTCTAAGTTGTGACATTTGATTGCTACTCTAAATCTAGGAGGGATGGCATGGTGCAAATAATAAGAATGTTGATCTGTTAAGATATACTCTAGGATCTGGGGATGGGGTGGAAGGTTGGCTTGCTGGGCCACATGGCTTTAATTCTCGTCTCCCTCTCCCTTCCCACATTGAGTCACTGAGTTTCCTCTCCTTCCTTTCCCTCTCTTTTCTCCTAACACCCCTACCCCACTTCTCCTCTTCTTCCCCTTCCTCTTGCTCCTCTTTTTTCTTTCCCTTCTCCTCCTTCTCGCCCTCTGCTCTTTCTCTCCACACCTTCTACCCAGTCCCTGCCTTTACTGCCCATCACTGTTGGCAGCTCTACTTTGACTGTTCTGGTCGAATTATGAAGGACATGGCCCTTTTGTAATTGCACTTGACATAATTGAGACAGTTTGTTCTTTTCCAATGAAGTTTACTAAACACAAAGGAAACTAAGGAGCAAAGAGGCCTGAGATGCGAAAGTCTGCTACTTATGGAGCATAGGTTTTGGTTCCTTACAGTAAAGAATTTACTCATAATGTTTTATTTTAAACATTATCCAAGATGCTGTAAAGTGCCCAGACTTCCCCTATTTTGCCTTGTAAAATGCATTCCCACATATAATGAGTACTCATGTTTTTTTCCCAAAGATTCAAGAATTTACCCCTTGAGAATGTGGTTAGCTCATGGCCAGAAGAGACACCTAGGGGGAAGGCTAATGCTTTCCTGGTAAATATGCAGATCCACATCACCCTTCTCACTCTATGAAGGAGCCCCTTTTCTCTCTTGTAGGAGCCCTGCCCTCCATGCCACGCTGGGGGCCATGGCTAACATGGCTATGCGTGTAGCTGGCAGGTGGGAGACTCTGAGGCTGATCGGCTTATGAGCAGCCAGGTATAGGGACCCCAGTCCCCTCCATATAGCTGTAGCCCACCTCACCAGCTCTGCCTCTTCTCCCTCCACTGATTATAGCACCCAGTGGAGGCTGCTCCAGCCCTCTCCCACCAGATCCTGGATCCCCCCAGACTAGAGCCACATGCTTCTGACTGGCCCAGCCATGAGGGCATGGTGTCCTGCTCGGCTCCCCTATTCCCAATCCCGACTACCCATGTGCAATGCACATCCTTATTTTTCCCTTAAAAATTAGAGCAAAAAAAAAAAAAAAAGGAAAAAAAGAAAAAGAAAAGAGAAAAAAAAAGAAAAAAGAAATTATTTACCTGACAACATATGGAAAATTCCAAGTTTATGGCACAGATTAGCTGGTAACTCGTCTAAATTCTTTTTTTCTTAACTATCGATCTCCATTTGGAAGGTGTTTCCAATCGACCAAATGTTCTGTATTCTATATCTTAACACCTTTCTGATTTTGTTCTCCAGATATTAATTGGTGTTGCTTTATTCATTACAATAGTGAAAATTATCCAGAAACTTTATTCCAATGGACAGTCCAATGATCTCAGCCAGTATCTGTAAATTCTGAGAAATCCCAATGCTATAGTCACGTCCAGCTCCAACCTTCTGCCTCTACTGAATTTATTTATTTTGCCCTGCAACTCCTGGTCCAGCAGCAGGTATTTGTGTTCCACACTGTGTTAACTCAGAACCAGAGTTCCCTTTACATTTATATACAAGTAAACAAAAGACAACTCTCACACAATATTTGCTTCCTAACTAGAAAAAGCGGGTGGAATTTATATCTGAATGTCCAAAAAAACTCGTAAATAAAATATTAGATAGCTTTGTTCCTAAACATTTGTTTGATTATTTGTGTAAACATGGGATTTAGTTTTTTAATTTATTTCTTAAACTCTAATTTATCTCACCTGTCTTCTATTCTCTTTTCACTTTGCTTTTCTTCTTGGCTTTTTATTATAGTCTCTGCTCAATCAAACCAAATTAGCACAATTTTTAATTTAGAACATGTTCTGTTTTTCCAGCTCCTGCCTCTAAACACTCTCCTGAGCTGCTTCTTTTTATACTTTTGTTTCACTGAAGCTTTGAAAGACCCTCTATAACCTATCTTAGGTTCAATCGTTTTTTTTTCTTTTGTTTTTCCTTGGATACTAAAAATTACTAAAGATATTTCAAGTGGGATGTGCACTCTAAACTACTAGAGTTCTATATTATCCTTATAGATCAAATGATCTAACATGTCTTAATAGAAGACATAACATTTGGTTAATGAGTATTATGCATGCACAGTAATTGCAGGCTATCTTGGTTCAATTCTATTAGTAGGTGTAGGAGACACCTAAAAAGAAACACCTTGGCAATAAGGGAATGGGGAAGGGATCAGTCTCTCATTAAAGAGAACAAGAGCACGTACATCATTGCTTGGCGGTCTCCACACCTGTGATGTAAATAGCCACGGGATCACTTCTATAAAGAGCCATGGGAGAAGCTAGTTAAGACTCTTCCTACTAAGACTGACTTGCTCGCCTTTGAGGCACTCTGGCACTCGGACCTGACTGAGACAACTGGCTCCCTGACCCAAGTGAGCTTGAACACAACATCTACATCCTGGTAGTTTCATGGGCTGGGGCCTGCGACCTAGTGTCCTGGCTCCAAAAAGTAGAATCATATATTGACCTAGCTCTTCACTATTTATGAATAAAAAGTAACTTGCTAAGCTTCTTCTGTAGCTAGAGTTACCATAAAATGAATCCCATCCTACATGGGCTATGTGTGCTGGCTATCTAAAATGAAAGTAATGACTCAAGCTACTTCTTCCTCAAAAGACAATAGGGGATTTATTTAATGTTAACAAAATGTTAAAACAAACAAATAAACAACCGCCCCTAATTTAGCAATTGTGTGGTGATGGTTCCCCAAATCCCAGTCCATACAGTGATGTAACACGTATGACAAGTAAACTTACCATCAACCCTGAAGAACTGTCCCAGAGTTTTTTCCAGTTTTCTGGAAAGTGACTAGGAAGGCCGTCACAAAGTGATATCACGAAGTTGCTAGGATCTAACAACTTGTAAGCGCTCATTTCAACAGAGAAATCCTGAATTTTATTTATGTGGCTCAACTTTTATCATTGTGAGGGCCAAAGCTCATCAAGATTTATTGGTTCCAAGTGAGTTGGACAACAACACAAGAAAGGAACAAAAAATGGAAAGGAACCGAGGCAGTTATTGAAAGCAAATGGAATCTGTGATTGGCTAAGTCAGTTTTCATTAACGGAATATAACAAGAGCAAAATTATTAAAGAAGTTTTCAGAAGGAAATGTTTAAAGGTAAGCCCTTACTGCAGAGAGCCTCTTTTGATTTTTGGTGCTAAGGCCTAAAATCTATTTCCTTGAATGCAAGGAGACTCCTCTATTACCAGCAATGAGTAAATTCAAGTGCACCAATGCATGTAAGGAGAACAGAAGCTTCTCCAATCATGGATTAATATGAAATACTTATAAGGTCACTCAAAGAAGCATGTTATCTCACTTAGCTGATGTTCTACTGGAAATACTTCATTAAGAAATATGGGAGAACATAAGAAATAATTCTTAAATTAGTAACTATAACACCATCCCTATATAATGGTATTATAATTTTACAAATGAGGAAGCAAATTCTGAGAAGTATTTATTTATTTACCTAAATGACCTGCTTACTAAGTGGCAGAATCAGTTTTGAACTAAACTTGGACTGTAATTTCTTGGCTCTTTTCTCAATTACATCAGATCTAGAGGTCATTTCAAGGAAAGTTCCAGAAAAATCAAACAAGCACTACTCCACTGCACCTGGTGGCCTCTAGTTTCCTCACAGTCATAATATCTTTCAGCTGCTGTTGTTGCTGTTTTCAGTGTCTGCCAACACTGGTACCAACTAATGTAAAGCTCCTTATCTATTTCCAAATGCATCATCAATCCTAAATCTTTGCTGATTGCTTTTTGTGTATTTATTTGGAACAATTCAATCAGTTTGTACCAAGTAAAAAACCTAGTGTTTCTTTTCAGAGAGAGAAAAAAAAATGATCAAAAAGACCATGAAAATCACTCACTTGAGGTCTTAGAGTTTATGGTTTAGATGGACCTTTTTGCTTAATAAAAATGAGAATGAGAGAAAATAAGGACAGATAATAAAGGGAAAAGGAAGAATGATGAGAAGAATGTCATAGGTTCTGAGTCAAGATACTTGACTAGAAATGTGTGGGAAAAAAGATCACACAGAGAAGCTTTGTCTTATTATCTCCTGCTCTGTGGCCGGCACTCCCCTGCCAATGGGAAAACCCATCTTTCTCCACAGAGCTCCAGAATCAATACCCTGCTTTCCTCACATAAGGGCTCCCACTTCTGTCCTGTCCAGGCTGCTATTACTCTCTGACCTGTAGGAGATTTGCATCAATTCACTCTTTTTGCTTTTGCCTGTGTCTTGCATAGCAGGATGGGGAAGACAGTGAGTGTGAGAGGGGAGAGCACAGTGGAAGATAAAGAAGGACTTGAGAGAAACATGTAACCTGAAAAGAAAGAGAATGCAGGAGAAATGGAGGCAGCTGGGGCACGAGGTTTGGTCGGGAGGTGAGGGCTGAGTTTTGCAGAAACACCGTGGGAGCCTCACTCTCACTAGTGTTTGCTCAGTGGCTTCCCCCCTGTCCACTTGATGTATCCTCATCTGAGAAAGCTGACGTCAGCAGCGATCCAGCCTCACCACTAGGGTGAGGACAAAGCCTGAATCAGAAGTAAAGTAGGGACTGGCCAATCAACTGGGGAGAGTTATTTGAATCCTGCATAGGTACATTCTCTAATAAGAATGGGTCACTCGAGACTGATGTGCAGAGAGTCAATGAAAAAAGACTTCAAATTCAAATGACTGCCAAGTGAAATGGTGGTGTCATTCGCAATGATAGAGAGGTTGTTGATACAAAGTTGGTGTCACCATGTATGCCCAGACAGGCTGGTGAGGAGGGGCTGCCCAGTGTGCAGGAGGTGGTGGTAGGAAACAGGTGGTGTCAGGTCAGAGGGTGCCACTGAAATAACTCTCGAGGCCAGCCCTTGTGTAGCATTTAGCTATTCTTCTCTCCACTCTCTTCCCGATCCATCTTCCCCTGTCCTCCCTCTGGACGCATTTATTTCAGTAACAGTCTTCTATCTCGTAGCTCTTCATTGCTTCCCCTGGAACTGCCAGCCATTTACCATTCATCCATGACTCCAAGACAATGTCACATTTCCAGGGACTAAAGAATTTTCCACAGCTCCTTGGGTCTCTCTGTTTAGATCCCTACAGTATCTTCTGTAGGACTGTCCTCAGATCACTGAAAAAAGACTCTACTGCATCTGGGGTAGCAAATGTTCCCAGATGGATTTGTAAGAAGTGCCTCTTCCTCTGCTAATAAAGAGTTTGACAAGAGGTTTGGCATAAAAGAGTTAAGAATTGGGGCTACTTTAGCTTATGCATTAAACTCTTTCACAATTTTATATAAAAATAACTTCAGAGACTTGAGGTAATAATAATGGCATTAGGAGAGAGAGAAAAGGGGCCAGGCGTGGAGGCTTATGCCAAGAATTGTAGCACTCTGGGAGGCTGAGGTGGGGGGATTGCTTGAACTCAGGAATTCCAGACCAGCCTGTGCACAAGTGAGATTCTGTCTCCACTAAAAATATAAAAACTGGTGTGGCATTGTGGTGGGTGCCTGTAGTCCCAGCTACTTGAGAGGTTGAGGCAAGAGGATTGCTTGAATGCAAGAGTTTGAGGTTGCTGTGAGCTATGACATCACAGCACTCTATTCAGGGCAACAGAGCGAGACTCTGTCTCAAAACAAAACAAAACAAAACACACAAACACACCCAAAAGAAAGAAAATGAAAGTAAAGTAGGAAACAAACCAAAGAGAGTATACACAATGGCAGTGAGAAAAGCAGAGAGTCAGAGAAAGGAAAATGGAGGTAACATCTGTGCAGGGATCTAAATGGTGGTTCAGATGGCCACAACGGTTCTTGTGTCTTTCTCAGAAGAACAAGAACAGAAATGTGTCTCATCTCAGATTCACAGCAGGACTCAAAATAATACTAAGATGTAAACATGACTCTTGCAATGGAAGACTTCCAAGGTCTTTCTAAGTAGACTGCATCATACATGAGGCAGGGCAAGCCTGACATCTCTTCACCATCTTCTGTTATTGGCAAGGCCCCACAGTCTAAGCACACTGGAAGAAGTCTGGTAGAAATTATTATTCTGATGAATACAATTAACTTCTATGTCATGAAACTCACAAGCATGGGAGGCAAGGGGTTGTGGAGAGGGCCAGCACCATTGAGACTTTTACTGAATTGGTAAGTTCTTAGCTAGGCCCTGCTGATTTAAAAACAAACAGCATCTTCCTGCTTGCAGAGGTAATGAAGTTGTTAGGCTGCTATTCAGGAATTAGACAAGACCAGACAGAGCTAATCATACCCCCATGTGATGGGTTAACCTGGTTACAAGGTAAGCTACTGTCTCACCCCAAAGTCCCCCACCTGCCCACCTCCTAGTTCTGGTTTCCTTGATGGAACAGTGAACAAATGAAATCAAGCTGTGTAAATCTCAGAGGAAACAGACAAAAAGGAGACAGAGGAAGAGGAAAGAAAGTAACTGCTATAAAATAGAAAGAAGAATGGATAAGAGCTGAGCTTGAGAAAATTGAAAGAGGGGATATACTAAAAGAAATTAAAGGGAGTCAACAAGCAACAGTCAGATATAGGGGCATAAAAATTGAAAGCAGAATTTAAAAGAAAGAAGAAAAGGCAAATTGATCTAAATCATCTCTGCTGAGAGCTGATGGCCTTGGCTCAGCCTTGCTATTTATTTCCTGAACTGCATTGCTTTCTATTTGTTCTTTGTACCCTGGAGAGTAGAGTCTTCTGTTTCTCACCAAATCTATTAATAACTGCCACACCTGGGGTTCCTTCATAGATCTGGGCTCTGTGTTTACCTCTGGAAAAGGTTGAGGGAGACAGGATGTTTCCATTCAGTGAATAATGATTGAAAAGTATTAATCATCATAGAAGTAGGAGACTAAAGGAAAAATAAAAGAAAGAAGGAAGAAAAAGTAAAAATATTAAGAAGAAAAATGGCATCCTTTTTGGAGTTGGGGAGAAAAGGGGTTAATGGTCTTATTAAGAGTTTCTTTAGTGCTCAGGATGCATTTCTTACTCATTCCATTATCCTCAAGAGCTCTCAGGGAAGGACAAAATGATGGAGTTGATAACTCAAGAGGGAGGGGTATAGTAAGTCAGACACAGGTGAGATCCATGGCTGGGACCTGAGTTCGGATTTTGCGTGCTGCTCGGTGTTGCTGCCGTGGGCTCTCGGTGTTGCTGCCGTGGGCTCTCCCTGAAGACTGCAGACACCATACTTGTCAGTCTATGAAAGGCCTAAGTCTTCTGGTGCACACTATAACTTGTAGTATAACCATCCTATTGGGCTGTCTTCCATCATTACTCTCTCTTTTGAGGCTGTACAGAATAAGACAGAAAGGGGGAGAGACAAAGAAGTGGATAGAAAACCAACAAACAAAAACCAATAAGAGCAACAGAAAAACTTCTCTAACTAAATATTGTTCTGTGGGGACCACCAACCCCCTGCCACCTGGCCATGTCATTCTTCTTTCCTGGGGCATTCCCTTGATTACCTTTCTCTACCTTTGTACATAATAAATATCCATGGCCTCCACTTTCTTGTGTCTTCTTCACATTTTTTGTTACTTTTCCTCTTGTTCCACTTTTGTGACATGTCAATATTTGTTTAATCTATGCCCAACACCCTATGAAAGATATAATAAAATATCTGATGGGGCTTTGATTTCTAGGAGATTATAGTCATGCTGGTGAAACAAAATGAGTAAAAATGACCCATTTAGCAAACAGTAGTCTAAATGCTAAGATGTGTAAGGGAAATATAAACTGGAAAGTACAGCTGTATTGTTCTTCATGTTTCTAGCTATGAATGCAACTGCCCTAAATGTTCCTAAACTGCTCAGTAGCTCCGGGCCATGGTTTAAGTCTATTTCACTCAGCCTCTGAAGGACACTCAAAGTTTAATGTGTCAGCAAAAAGGAAAGAGCTATGCATATATCCTTCCAAACACACCATCAGGTCTTGGCAGAGATTTGGCACTCAGTTTGACCCAGGAAACCCAAAGGCCTGGCTGATGGATGATCCTATATAATCAGAAAAAGAAGCCCCTTCACGTCTCTTGATTCCCTCTCTCTTCTATAAATTAAAATGGGGATGGAGAAGAGGAAACATCAGTGTATGTGCCACGTGTGCAGCACACACACAGTAGGATGCTCCTTTTCATTCACCTACTTTAGCAGGTGAAGTATCAGGGATATTTGTTCTGGTACCCAACACTAGTGTTGTGTTGCCTTCAGAGTAACTGACCAGGACAAATATGAGAAATCCATATTTTTCATGGGAGTAAAGAATGTCAGTTTTATAATTAGGTTAAAGGTGAGAAGAGAACAAGACTCCCATATTCTTCTCTGACCATGGTTCTAAAAAGTGCAAGAGGGGGACTAGAGATAACTGGTAGGCATCTATTTTCTGCCCTATCCTTACCTGATTTCATCCTATCTTCTCTTCAAAAATTTGTTTATCCTTGAATGAGAAAATCAAACTGAAATGGATAACAAGAATAGGAACCAGCAGATCTTGCAGGTGACTACAGGCTTTGGGGAAAGACAGTGTCCAAGCCCATACTAAACCTCTGTGGTAACCCTAAAGCCTCTACTTTTCATGGCAAATTTATCATTTAATTAATGACTTTTAGCAAGCAAGCCTAAATCTGTGATACATAGTACAATATACAGTAGAACCTCTGTAAGTTGACTGCCTAGGTAACTGTAACAAACTGGTCAACATACAAAGGTGGTCAACATAAGGAACTAGGCCTACTGACTGAGAGGTACATGTGGTGCATATCTGATCAATGAAAATTAGGTCAAATTAAGGAAGTGGTCAATGTAAAGAGGTGGTCAATTATGAAGGTTCAACTGTATAACTAAAACGTAAAACTCTTAAATCATAAATATTCTATTACCCCAACTCTGCAAACATAGATGGTATTATTTTTTAGTGTAACTACAATCATTTCACCTGAATGGATATCATCATTTCAATTGGTGACTTAACATTGCCATGCTGCATATTGTATACCTCTACTTTAGAACTAGAAAGTGGTTGAAATGGTTCAAAGAAGTTCAATGTGTCCCAGTCCCAAAACAAATCTCCAAATCACTTTTGAAAGTTGCAAACACTTGAGCGGCTTATATGACCAACATTCATTCATTTATTCATTTATTCATTTAGAGATAGGGTCTCACTCTGTGGTGCAGACCAGAGTGAGTATAGTAACATCATCATAGCTCACTGCAACCTCAAACTCCTGGGCTCAAGTGATCCTCTTGCCTCAATCTCTCAAGTAACTAGGACTACAAGTGTTTGCCACCATGCTTGGATAATTTTTTTTTTTAATTGGAGATGAGATTTTGCTATTTGCCCAGACTGGTCTCAAACTCTGGCCTCACGTAAGTGACCCTCTTACTGTGGCCTCCCAAAGTTATGGGATCATAGGTATGAGCCACTACACATAGCCTGTATATTCCTATTTTATAATTATACATACATCCTCAAGTAATTCATAAATTTGACTATTTCAAGGATGAGACTTGAAAAACTCTCTCAAATAAAAACCAGTATTTTTTTTAATCTTTCTAATATGTTTAAAACCAAGAATATCCGTAGAAGGTTTGATTTCCTTAGACCTACAGCATTTTTGCAAATCTAGTGAAGAGCTTTGATAAACAGACTGAATGTTTGTTCTCAGTACTGTGCTTATCCCTGCATTTCATACATCCCCTATTAAATCTAGCATAACAATCCTAGCCTAGGAAACTAAGCTCATCTCTGCTGCTCCTCTAAGAAGGGTCCTTGCAATATTTTGAAGAGAGTCTACAGGTCAAGCAGCTAAGAAAGATCAGAACATCATAATTAATTCAACCAAAAGGGATGTACACAAATACTTTGCTTTGTCAAAAATAAAACCAAAAGAAAAAAAAGAAAAAGAAGAAGAAATTCAAACAGAGGATGTAAGAAAATTCAACCAAAGCAAAAATATGTCAGCAAAATTTACTCTTTTCTCCTTGTCCAAAACACCCACTTTTATCAAAGGCCATGAGATTTAACCTCTGGATAATACATTTAGCTGCAAGCTCATCTCCCTGCCTCTCATCCAACTGACAGATCGATTTTTAAGATATTAGATTGAACCATATGAAATTGCCATACCTTTAGATAAAAAGGGTCAATTACTGGCAATTTCATATGGTTCGATTGGATGCTCGGTACATTACTTCAGTACATTTCTTCCTTATACAGAACTCTGCACTGTCTCACTAATACCTTATGGATTAAAACAAAAGCTATGAAGTCTGGCACCCACGAGGCCCTCGTTACCCAACAGATGTTATGCTCCCTGTCCCTTACCTTCTCCACAGCACTCTTTCTAGGTGCTACAGATCCTGCCGTTGAACTATTTTTTTCATTTATTTTGTTCTATTATCTTATAACACCCCATCCCTTCTATCTACTCTCTAAGAATTCAAAGCTTCGCTCAAGCACTTGCCCACAATCTTTATGAACTAACATGACTCCCTGAAAAAAAAAATACTTCACTGAACCTTCCCTTCCTAGAATAGTCCTTCAAATATATGATCACCCCAATAATATCTCATCATCATTAGCTCATACGTGAGCTAGCATAATTAGCAGATGATTGGCTTAGTAACATCTCATGAACAGATGTAAATCATCGGAGTGAGACATCATTATTTCAGTTGTGCATGGCTTCTGTGCATCTAACCAAACCTGAAGCACTTTCAAGATAAAACTATCTTGTCTTTTTATGTATTTCCTTGGCTTTGGTACATGCCCAGTAGAACCTGGTATAGTTCTGACCACACTAGTTAAGTCTACCATTATCTAACAGATTATTCCTATGTAGTAACCACAAAATGCCAATCAAGACAGTGTGAGCTGTCTTTAAATAGCAACGTGCATTCCAACTCTCTGGGACTGCAATTTGTGAATATATATTGCTCCAGTAAGTACTGGGTATGGGTCATAAAAGAAAGAAAAATAACACAACAGCAATCAGCTAGACTCTCCTTCCCAAACCTGCCTCCAGTGCTGATTGTTCCAAATCATTACTTATCCAATCAGTGTGTTACTAAAGCGTCTGGCTAAAGACACCCACCAGGCACAGAGGAAATTACTACTATTGGAGATGATGAAGGATCATCATGCCAATAATAGCAAAAAATCATTGAGGGCTTATTCTTTGCCAGGTGCCATTTTCAACTCTTTAGAAGCCTTATCTCATTTCATCCTCATAAACTTCTCTGAGGTCTGTAAAGTTTCACAGTTAAGAAGACTGAGGCAAAGATTGTCTATCCACTTGACCGAGTTCAATCACTCCTAAGTGGGAAAGTCTTAATCACAGGCTAGAGCTGCCTTCTTCTAGAGCATCATCTGGAGATGGGAGGACCTTTTTATATCACAGGTCCTCATCCAAGCTAAATGACTTGTTCAAGGTCATACAGGTGCTCACTGGCTAAGCTAGGACTGACCACAGGTCTTCACTTCTAGTTGACTCCTAGCCTCCTGCTCTTCAACTAAACCCCACCGTGGTTCATGAACAAGGTAAAAGCGAAGACAGGAGGAAGAGGAGTTCTATTTGGGCCTCATGGATAAAGGGTCCATCATTTTCAAAATGCAACACTTTAGCCATTTCTTTCTTTAGATGATAGGAGATCTTTCCCTAACAGTAAGAAAAACTTATGCATATTATATAATATGAGGCTTTATTCTGTCCCTGATTTTCTGGAGCCGTTTCAGGTTATGAATATGCACTATTCACATGTAACTTTTTTCCATGGGTTGTGAGTTTCTAGTGGTCTTTTAGAAAGTGGAAAAAAGTTGTCTGCGATTGGACTTTCTCTAAGGATAACAGGAATTTGGCCTACAAATGATTCCAATGCAGTTCATGTTTCTAGAGAACTGGGAAAATAGATGAGTTTTTAAGGTAGACACTAGAGAACAGACACCAAAGTTGAATTGTCTTGTTTTGTATCTTACTGAGATTTTACCAATAAAGAAAAGTGCATACTAAGCTTTTAAAACCAAAAACTCAAAACTACCAAGAATGCAAAACTACCATAAGGCTGGCTTTGTTGCTGTTTTTGCTTTTCCTTGCTTGCAGAGTACTTTAATTTAAATTACTTTTTAAAACTGTTCCTGGGCCTTCGAAATGGAACTGACTCTGCTGACCTTCACTCTGTAAGGCTCCTGAGATGCTGGGGGTGGCTGCCTTGCCATCTCCCTCTGTCCACACTCCGTCATGCTCTGCTCATCGCTCCCCCGTAGGGAGTGATCAGAACATGCGTCCCTGAGGTCTGGTCCATTTTCTGACCGACCTGCTCTCATCTTCTTTTCTCCTCTCTCCTCTCCGAGTTCAAACTCCTAGCGACAAAAAACCAAAGAAATACAAGCAGAGAGTTTGTAAATGTTTTAGAATGTTAACGCTGATTTTCTGAGCCTTATGTTCTATTCCTAATTTTTATAATGAGCCCTGTGGAGGAGCAGTTAATGGTCTTCATTTTCTGCATCTATAAAGTGGGGGGTCACAGTGATGCCCTTTGTCTTAAAAGATTAATGTGGAATGTTATGCCCCAGAAGATAAACGCCATGTAAGTGAAGAGCAGCATCACTTTGGTGCCTGAACTGAGTGGGAGTGTGGCGAGTTGAAGTCACAACCCAAAGTGGTGAAGTCATGACTGTCTGTGATGACCAAGGCCCTAATGTGATTTCCTACACTGTACTCACATCCTGCATTTTGTTTTATTTCATTTTAATTGAAAGCTTGGGAAATGCTTCATGTTTCATAATTGTTCTGTTATTTTCAGATCAATTTACTATATTGGAAAACCTAATAATTAAGTAACGGTCTTGCTGAGTCATTCAGCGTTTCTTATTCACATCTCATGAGCTTTATGACCTGCCCACAGATCCCTATACCTTGTTTTTTCTTTTTCTCTCTTTTTTTAAACATTAATTTTCAGAAAAGACAGGCTCTGTGGCAGAAACAGTGGTAAAGACCAGAGAAACCCCCTTCTGAACTAGTTTGTATTTGACTGGCTTTTTAGTTATATGTAATGGCCCATGGTCAAAAATTTTTTTTTAATCAATATAAATAAGTGTCCTGGAGGATAGGGTTGTTTCCTCCATTCAGTATTTTTAATAGGAAGGAAACAACTATTCTTAGAAATATCTGCCTCCGGGCATGTGTGTGATGTGCCATTCTGATTTGTTATGTTCAACTCCTAATGGCCCCATGCAGATGGCATGTGAACTGTGACAAACAAAAGGCAAGCTGCTAGGTATCTCAAGACCCTGCCATGGCACCCTCCTTGCCTTGCTCTTTCTACATTACCACCTAGAAAAGTTTAAAACTTTATAAAAAGAAATAGGTTAAATATATCCACATGCCACATAACTACCTTTTGGTCAAGGATAAATGGTACAGATGACTGGAGTCCCATAAGATTATAATACCTAATTCTTGTTATGCCTTTTCTGTGTGTAGATACACAAACACTTCCCACTGTGTTATAATTGCAGACAGTGTTTAGTACAGTAACATGCTGTACTGGGGATTGTAGCCCAGGAGCACTACATAGTCTCTACCACTTTAGGTGGATAGCAGGTTGTACCATCTAGTTTTATATACACCATGATGTTTGCATAATGACAAAATAATCTAAAGACACATGCCATGGACCCTGTTGTTAAGGGACACATGGCAATACACAAAAATGGGTGAACCGATGATAAGAGTGAGTATAGGATAGAAGATCCCAAACCAATTCTTTCCTTTTTTCTAATTAGAGTTAATGGGAAAACATAGCTAGTTCTTTATTCTCAAAGTCCCTGGAAGGGAAATTTCCTGGGAAGGAAAGAGAAGAAAGTAAATATTTCTTGGATATAAGAACTATATTTTTCTTAGTATTTATTAAATATAACACTTCAAAACAGTGCCCCATATACTCAAAAAATACAATAATGACAAAGGTGTATCCCACATATCTAGGACAGAGGTGGCACACTATATCTAGTTGTTTAATTCTTAATCTTTTTCATGAATAAATGAATCATTTCATCTCCTGTGATTCCCAGAAAAATGGTGGGCAATTTTCAGCACTGTCCCTACTCCTCAACAAAGGCCCTCTTTAGCCCTATTCTTCACAGCTTCATTAATACAATGTTGACCCCTTAGAACCAAGTTCAAGACACTGAAGAGTTGCAGGTACTCAGGATGAGATCCTTGACTCCATGGCCTACTGCACATGGAAGGGCTCTAAGTTTTTTGCATGATGAATCAGAGCCAGGGCCACAGTTCTCGGAGCTTGCTGTGTGATTTCTGTTCTACCTTGAATAGCTAGAATTTGACGTTTTCAACATAACAGAAGTAAGGGGAATTTCAAGGGCAGTAGAAGGAGAAATAAATGGGAAAAGCAAAGACCAGTAGAGAATACGCGTCATTTCTTGTGTTGGGGTTAGAGACTGAAGTCATTTCTCTGCACCTGGTATTTTTTTTTGCTGGTTGCTTGTTAAATCCATAAGATTTTGAAAACTGAAATCATAAATGATTTAGTAGAATCCAAAGCAAATCACATGCTGTCTGGATTGACAGGTGGTAAAACTCAGGTTAAAGGATTCTAGATATAAAGGAGCAGGTGAGTGAAAATTTACAAGCAAAATTAGAAGGGATTGGAGCCCCAAACTTGCTGACACAGTAGAGTGCCTTGGTCTCCCTTGGTGGTTATCAATGAGTGACAGACACTTTGATTCCCCATTTTACTACAGATATTAAGCTGCCCTGATGACTCAACTAGAGACGTCCCGCAGAGAAGTCTGTGATGACCGGTGTCATCAGTGCCCCAGCACTGCTGCTTGTCTTACTAAGGGCCCACTCTTTAGGTTATTGTGGCAAATGCTAAAGAAATGAGATTACTTGTTTGTTTTCTAGGGTTCATGGGGCTCCTATGAAGAAGATACTCCTTCCAAGAAATATTAGCTGGGCTAGAATACAGACTCCTTGTTAGTCCTGTAGTTAGTGATTTACACCGATATGTCTTTCTAGGAAAAGGTACAGGGTTGGATTACACCAAGACCTTGCATGTGTCTCTGCTGTACCATGCTGTCTCTCCCTGTTCTCCCTTTATATAGGAATAAGTCAAAAAGAAAAGATGAGCAAGAGGAATGGAATGAGACTGTGCTTTTATTTCTATGAATACTTTAAAGGTGACTAGTTTTGTCCCCATAGTAAAATTCCATTAGCCCATCTGAAGATAGAATTGTGAACTGGGTGCCAGGTAACACTTATTTGCCTAATATTTAAAACAATGGCAGTACCAATGGGAAAAGGAGAGGGAGATATTTGCTAGGGCCATGGCTAAATTTGCCCACCTTTCTGAGAAACACAACTACTCAAGTCCAGCCACTGGTGTGACCCAGGAGAATAAATAGAGAAAGAGAAGTATATGGTGGAGCGATGTGTCTGGTGGGGAGCCTGTGTGCTTGACCTTAATTGAAGGCTTGAGGTGAGCCAACATATATGTTTCAGGGGCCCACGAGGAGGGACAGAAGGGTAAAGATCGCAGAAGCACTGAGCAGATATGTCTGTTAGACGTGTGGCTTTGTGAAGATACCGCATCAGTAAATGGCATCACTGAAAAAAATGGAGAGGAAATGAATGAGAGTGAATGCGGCCCTGCCTTTCCTTGCCTTTCTGCATTAATTAACTACAAAAGTGCTCTCAGCCATGGACCTGCAGTCACAGTGAGGATCTTACCAGGGAAAGATGCTTTGTAATTTTTCACAAAATCCAAGTAAGGAAGGGAGGCTGTAAGAAACTTAGAGTAAATCTCCTCATTAATGAAAATCTGCTTTTAAGGTGATTTGCTTTGGTTCAGAGCTTATTTTCAAGATCAGGATTAATATTAATTGTAAATTTATGGAAAGTGGAAGTACTTAAGAGATAGCAGGTTTGCCATGCATAGCTGTGTTTGTCCTCTGGGAATACACGACTTGGATGGATGGGACTCACACGGCAGGGTATACACTGGAATGATTATGGGCCACACGTACATTCTGGATGTCCAGAACAACTAGGTGCTTGTGAAGGGTTGCCTCTCAAAGGTGAGATGGAGTCCCCTGGGCATTGTTAAGATTTGAATAGAGATGCAATATGGCTTACGTCTTTGTGTTCTCTGTAATCATAACAACAACTATATTAATAGGAAGTACTGATTAGATAATATGTACAGGCACAGTTTTACTCATTTAATGCCCATAGAAACCCTGTAAAATGATCCACTACCAGAAATTTTCCAAAGTTATACAGTTAGTAGTGCTGGAGACACATCTTGAACCCAGACAGGATGGGTCACCCATGGGGCTAAGCCTGCCTGTGCACACACACTAGCGCTGGATGCCGTGAAAGTTAGATGAGCAGTGAGTCACACACGCAAGTTGTCTCCATGGAGAAGAATACTGGGCTGATGCAGCATGCTGTGAGAGCTACAGAATACATACCATATTTCATCAATTTCAAGGTGCACATTTTATTCATAAATTAATATTTCTAAAATTGAATTGCATCTTAGAGTTGATGATAAGAAAGCATTATGTTGTAATTTAATTGGCTCCATGTTTTTCTTTCCTGGTGACTCATAAAATTCTGATGTGTCTTATATTCAGTGGCATCTTATTGTCAGTGGAATATAGAAGGTAGTTTTTAATGCCTAGTGTAGTAAATTAAAAAGGGGTATATGAATGCAGGCAAAGAATGTTATTAGATGTGTATATTCTTGTTTTCTGACTGAAGTTGGATATGTATGTCCTGACTCAAAACGAACAAAAAAAAGAATACAAGATGCAGGTTTCCTCGAGGGCAGGGTCCTCTGACAGGGTAACAAACAAGGAGTAGTATCATTAAGAAAATCAGAGGACATAGCTGGGCACAGTGGCGCACACCTGTAATCCCAGCACTCTGGGAAGTTGAGGTAGATAGATTGCCAGAGCTGAGGAGTTTAAGACCAGCCTGAGCAAAAGTCAGACCCCCATCTCTACTAAAAATAGAGAAACTAGCTAGGCTTTGTGGATTGCCTATAGTCCCAGCTATTCGGAAGGCTGAGGCAAGAGGTTCTTTCAAAGCCAGTGTTGGAGCTTGCTGTGAGCTACAGTGCTACAGCACTCTACCCAGGGCAACAGAGTCTAAAAAAATAAAAAGAAGAAAAAAAGAAAAAAAATCAGAGTCCAAAATGAGAAATAAAGGCAACAATCAATCTAGACCAGTTCTCAACCTTCCTAATGCCACTGCCCTTTAATACAGTTGAGAACCACAGGGTGAGAACCACTGCTCTAGACCATGTGAAGAACAGAGAAGTATATGCTGATAAATGACAGGGCAGAGGTGACTATTTCATAAAGCAGCACAGTGAAGAAGCTTAGGAGATACAGTCAAGCTTCCCCTGGTCAGGGTCCCAGCACAGTTCTTATTAGACACAGGTACATGACTTGCCATCCTATTGGTGGGTCCTGTCCTGGAGGAAGCATGCATCCTGTGTCCCTTAAGTCAGGGAAGGTGCACCTAACTTCAACAAGAAAACAGACATGGACACATCTCCCAGTGCTCTTTTCACTCATATGCACTTGTTTCCTAACCTCTAGGAACCTCAATTTCCTAATCTGAAAAATTAAAAAAAAAAAATTCTACTCTTCAAGTGTTTTCCTCAAAAGAAATGAGAAAAATGTATGCAAAGTTCCTGGCACTGTAAATGCTCATTAAAATATGGTGATTATTATTTTTTGACAAGCAGGCTGAGTCAGAATTCACGGTTTTTGATCCAGTTAGTGTTTAGTAGAACCTAATGTTTCAGTGTCCATCATCACGGGCAGTGTTCCTGGTGCATCAGTTACACACCCTTCTGTAGAGCACTCCATGGGCAACAACAGTTTTGACAAGAGGACAGCAGCTCTCTTCCTGGGCGTTTAATTTTACACATTCATATATATCATTTATATGAATCAGAATTCGTGAAATTTCTCACAATAATTATAATATGACCACGTGCTCTGTTACAATTTTCAGATTATCTAGTCAATAAATTCTCTACAAAATAGCGTTCTGATATTACGCTTATTTCCATCTCAGCATCCATATAGCAATGCCTACCTTTGTCTATGGACAAATCTGAAGTAGGAATTTGTCTGACAATTTCATACCTTAGTATCCTGGCTGGCTTGGTTGAGAATACCTGTGTGCTAATACTGATCCATCCCTGCCACTGGTGTGGGAAGTGTGGGCTGTGGAACTTAAGTATGTTTCTAATGCTAACTGTGAATTTGTATTTTAATTAGGAGCACAGAACACATGATTCACATTTTACTTGTTTGTTTTAGTTTTATTAATTTTCTTTTTTTTATTCACATTTTTTTTAAAACTGTAGAAATCCAAGCTTCAGAGTGATCCATGATTTACTCAGTGACTAAGCTATCCTGTGGGTTTCCTGTCTAATTTGTTAGCTGCAATTACCTGAGTCAGGTGAAATGAAATGGGAGAAGGGGCTGAGACACAGCCCCATGGGATTGATATCTGCTCCATCTCCTAAAAGGGAAGAATTGGTGGGTTGACCAAATTCAGAATATATAATGAACTAAGGAGCAGGCCATTCTCTTTTTCAGAACTTAAACTGGAATAAAGAATTCATGACTCAGTTTTCTTTACTATTTCTGTCCATTCTTAGATTTAAAGAAGACTTTGGAGATATTAATATAATGGTCAGATTTCATTTTCAGAGTTGTTCTGGCAGAATGTTCAGACCTCGGAATATTTAAGGCGGAATAATGACTGCCTGGGATGTTACAGACAGATCTTGTCTTTGTTACAGATGAAAATCAAGGAACTTGCCCTTTACCTGCCACACAAAAGGAATGCAAAAATATAATTTAATGACAATTGTCTGACTTAAGTCAGATGTTGTGTCCTATCTACACACAAAGTTTTTTCTAAACCTAGGGTTTTTTTTTTACTGGATCTAAATCTTATCTAAAATATATATGCTCCATATCAATTTTTAAAGTCTGTATCTTTTTCAAATTATTGTCTTGTCTCCTGAGAAACGGAGTGGTTTTAGAGAACGAGGTTGTGATTGGAGGCTATCACACCTGGATTCAAATCCCCGCTGTACTGCTTTTGTGTTGTGTAACTTAGGGCAGGTTATTAAATTGACTGAGCCTACGAATCTAGGTTTATAAAATGGAAATGATAATACCTATTTCCCAGGGCTGTTAAGAAGATTAGATAAATTTATAATATTGCATATAATAGGAATTCACCAAATGCTGCTTTCCGTACTCTTCTCTCTCTAAATTAATCAGAAAATTTTAGGTTATCAGCCTTCTGTTTCAGTATAATTTGGGCATAGATAGCAATGAAGAATTTAGAAAGAAAGAAAAGCAAAGATGTTTTGCTACCATTTAATTAATCCCATTATATTATACATTGCAGTGGGGTCCTAACTCCCACATTGCAGGTACAATTTACGAAATGCATCTTGGCAGTATGGTATTTGCACTAGATTATACTGTTCATCTTTGCAGACTTGACGGAGATGATCTCCTGTTGCTCTGAGTGCACAAGGTCAGGCAGACAACTGATCAACAGGGAGGTCAACTGATATTCCCATCAAACAGTTGGTTAAAACACAGCCCTATTAAAGGGCTGTCTTGTTAAAAAAAAAAGCCTCTTGCTGGGAATTAGAGGCTGGTAAAGGTGTAATTTTTGCTAAAAAGCAAAGATATTTAATTAAATCCTTTCAATGTTATTGAAATTCTCATTAGAAAGTAAGTGGTTAGAGCAGTGCGTTGTAACTAAGATAAACATTCCTGACTGGGAAGAATATCAGGGGATAAAACCACATCTACTATCTTCAGACTGAATGGATTTGAATAATGAAAATACTAAACCAAAAAAAAAAAAAAGCCCATAAAAGTCTACTCTGTTCTATTTGGGAATCCTGTGGAAAATGTGCTTTAGAGATCAAAAGGAAAGAAGATATTACCATAGATAATCATTGACACATTTATATCAGTACAGTTTTTAAGGAGTTGCTGGGTATCAATGTCCTCTTAAAAAATAAAATTGGAGTCTAGTATGCAACAAGAAATTGCCTAAAAGTGGGAATCGAGGCCTCCTGATTCCACGTCCATCACACTTTGCTCTGCAACACAGACCCTATCATGGCTTTCATGCTAATGTAAGACTTTTTAAAAAGAAAACAAGAAGACAATATTCATTTATTCAGTAGGTCTTTCAATAAATGTTTAGGCAGTACCACTTAGGTACTCTCTTAAAGTTGAGCAGCTTATTAGAAATCTCTTCCAGGAGGGCTCATCATCAAGGCCACACTCATTATTGATCAGTATTGATTACTTGCTGGCAAGGTCACTGGCTCAAATAGGTCCACAGTATATTAGACTCACAAAATTCTATTAGTGATTGATAATAAGCAAAATAAAAATTGGAAAAAAATTATTTTATTGCTCTTTGTTTTCTTAAGATCGTGATATGTGTTGAATCTTTGTATTTGTATATATCTTATGGTAAATAGTTTATTCAGACATATGACTGATAGAATACATGCATTATATGACATATATAAGTTGTACACAAAATTAATTATATGAAAAATTATATTTGGAGTCCAAAGTGAATTTAAGTTTCCAAAACATCACTAAACCAGTCCATGGGGTCTGTGAGAATGTAAGTCACCAAATGTGTGAGGAAGATAAACTCCCAGACTGGAAGTTAGAAGACATCAGATGATAATAGTGTTTACCAAAGCCTCAGGTTCTCCAGAAGCCCTCGGAGGTTGCTGGTGGGGTGCTGGGATTGTGCAGAAGGCCAGAATGGACATTCATGTCCACAGGCTTCTTTTCAACATGAGGATCTTGAATTTTCTGTCATAAGGGGTACTATTTTATTTGACAGATGGGTCACTACATATTAGGTTTGAAAACTAAGACATGCAGGGGTTTCCTAAGAAATCAGTCCAATTCAAGTGACTGGCATGTCACCATTCCAAATTAACAGAGCCCTTCCCCGACTTGGTATATAAATAGTCATCCTGCATGCTCAAGACCCAAGGCAAGGGTTTTATTTTAGGAGCTCTTTGAATCTCTTCTTTTCCTGCCCATTCTATTTTGAATATAGAATATTTCACAAACATGCCCTTAATTGTCACATGGGTACCACAAGATGTTATTTTTGTTTTGCAAACCATTACAAGCCTGCGCTCAAGTCTTAAAGATTCAAATAATTAAATTCTTCCTAAAGCCACACTGAATTCTTGAGCTTGTCAGCGATCCTCTGCTTCTACAAGGATTTAGCGAAAATAGTTTGCTCCACTTTCTGCTCACCTTTGTCTTCCCTGTATCACTCCTGCAGGCTTTCTCTCTTCCCACGATAGTACATTATTTTGTCTAAATAGACCCAGGAAAAGCACAACTAGATTTTTATATGTTGTCTTCTACATCCTGCTTCATTATCCCTTTAAAATGTCCTCATTTCTTAATTCCTTTCTCAATTCTAGCTGCCCAGTATGATGTTTCATGACCTTGGTCTTCTCTTCTGTCATATAAAATTACTGTGGCTACCCACACTCCATGAAGTTACTCATCCCTCCATCTCTCTGCTTTCTTTGGACAATGCCCTGCCTCATCACCCACCCTTTTTCCCACCCAGGGATTGCTACTGTTAGTTGTTAATTAATTTATTTGACAATAATTAACTATTTGCCTAAAGAAGGTCAAGCCAGGAAAATAAAAGAAAATAGTGAGCAAAAGGACATGGTCTTTGTCCTCAAGGAGACTTGAGTGCATCAAGGGAGACTTTCCAGTAAACTATCCAAGGTAATGGGACGGTTTATGACTGGGTGAAACCAAAGCACTGTGTGATCACATGGCAGAGCTCGTCCATTTGACTCTGGGCATCCAGGAAGGCTTCCGCAGAAGGATAAAAAGGACTAGTCAATAGAAGAAGAAAGGAAAAGAATGTTTTAGGAAGAAGGAAGGGTACTGTGAAAATTGAGGAGAGAAAATGTGATATTTGAAGGGTCAGTGTGTTCAGAGATTAGAGAGTGAGGCGCAGCCAGGTCCAGCAGAAATTTGCAAACTGCTTAAGATTGCACATTGTCTGTAAAACAAAAGGGGCTATTGAAAGATTTTTAAAAGGGAGTGAAATAATGATTTGGAGTAATAAAAAGATTCCTTTGGCCACAATATGAAGGATAATGGAGAGAGCAGGATATGGGGTAATTCTGAAATACATGCGCGTGCACGCACGCGCACACACACACATACACGTATACATTCTTTCCAGACTAAAATATAGCGGCTTTGAGCCACAAGTCCTCAAAAACTCTTTAATCTACAATAAGTTGCATCCCTAGTTAGAAATAGATTAAAAATAGAGAGACCTGGTTCCCCTAAATAATGAAACAGTATGTCCCTCCCCTTTCTGTCCATTCTTCTAAAACCCCTGTTACCTCAAAGGAAGTCCACACATCAGAACAATCAGCACTTCTGGAAGATATTTACAAATATGAGTATCTATTCCCACCACAGACTATTGATTGAATCTGAAGCTTACCTTTAACAAATTCCCCAGTTGTTTGGTATTCATCTTAGGGTTTGAGAAGTCTGTGGTAGAAATTTACTGTAGACTTCTTCAACTCTTAATTCTAATCTAAGTGTATTAGAAGATTAAATAAAGCTTATGTATCAACATTAAAATCGTTTTCAATTTTGTACCTTCAAATAACAAGCAATGCCCCCAAATTATATTTCCTCATCAGTCCTGATCTTGAGATGGGCTAATTACAAATTTTGGAAGAATAGAGATGAGGGCTTAAACAAATGAGGATTTTCCCAAAATTTATCTCTGGTACATTGAGTAATGTGTTCCTTCCATCATTTCAACTGGGTAAAATTTCACCTTGTGAGCAATTGCTTCTGGTACACCAATAAACCTTCCTTTAATCATAGTACTATAAAATGTTTTCTTAGGTAACTATTTCATTTCTAAATGTTTATCAAAAACTATACTTTTTACAGCACCCGCAAAGCCCAGTCATTTTCTTCTGCATATTTTACTCAGAGACAATGTATGAGAGCAATGCAAATGATAAATTAGCAAGTGACTATTAATAGTTTGTTTGTTTTTTTAAAGGAAAATTTGGTACTCTGCATTGAGTAGAGATTCAACAGAATCTCTATATCTTCTACTCTTTACCTGGTCCAGAGAGAATTGATAACAGTGATGATGACCTCAAGGTACTTAAAATTCCAAAAAATATTTAAGAATGTTAAGAGTTACACAATGACTTGGGGTAGTGGAAATAAAAAGTGACTTCAATATGAGAAAATCTGGATTCTGATCTTGGCTATATTGCTAATTAGCTATGGCTTCACACACATAACTTTTGCCTAGGCCTAAACACCCTTCACTGTAAAGTAGAAGAGTTCAACCAGATAAGCTCTGAATGTTTTGAGGTTCCACATACATTCATTTAACTGAAGACTGGTCACCCACATGTGCTGCATAATGATGGAACACTTGGGAAAGCATAATGTCCAATTACCCAGTCCACTGCTATTCCCCAGGCATGCGGAGTTAGAGGCCGTGCACATGCCTGCATGTCACCCACCTCTCTCAATCATGCTCCTGTAAGTGGTAATTTTTGCCAAATCTAACCAGCACTTCCTTTGATTTGTTGCTGTTTATTCTTTCCTATGAGCTAATGAAAAAATTAGACCTTCCCTGAAGCTTAGGCCAGATGCTTTCATTCCTGTCTTAAAAATTAGAATGAAAAGGTCTCTCAAAGCCAAAGTCCTTGACTTCATCAGCGACATTTTCACAATCTATCCTTATACAAACACTTGCTGGTGTCTTGGTCCTTTTTCTGTAGTCCTGAAAATGATGCACACTCAAAATAGTCACCCTAGCCCCCCTCTCCTTGGAGATTCTGAAGAAACTTTCCCTTCTCTTCAAAGGCTCATTTCTACTGCCCCTCTCAGGGACTGTGCGGTAAGACCTGACCAGCACAGCGGCACCAAAGCCTCTATGTCATGGCATTTGTTAAGGATTTCTTTGTATTTATAATCATCCACTTCAAATAGTGCTATTAATATATAACCAAAGCCAAATTTGTTTCAGACTTGAAGTCAAGCAATTTAGAATAGTGGTTAGCAAGGAGGAACCCATTTTGACTGAGTTTTCTGCCTAATCTGAAAATAGCTACGAATTTTCATTTCCGGTGCAGAGATTTTTCCCCTGGCCTTCAAACAATAGTGATAACCACAACATTTATCATCAGAGCAGACTTACATTGTAGCAGGCATTTTACATAAATCATCTCTTTTTATCTCCATAATGAGTAGGAGAATATTTTTATCCCCATATTATGAATAAGGAAATGGAGCCTAGGGTGGCCCAGCTGATAAATGGCAGAACAGGGGATTGGGTCTAGGTCCCTCTTACTTTGAGTCTCCAGTTCTTCCACCTGTCACATGTGGCTGCTGCTTTGCTACCATGGATCGCATCCTGCGTGACTGGTGTAATGGTGATCAGCTTGTGCACTCATCTGAAAAATGTCCCAGAGGACACTTAGTGTTTATGGTCGAATCTTATGTCTCTAATTTTTCTCTTTTAGGATTCTCTCTTGATCTAATCTAACACCCTTTGCCTAGCTGTGGGCTGTAGGACTTGAGTACATTTTATTTCTACCCATCTTCAAATGGATTATGCATAGCAATCTTGTAGGAAATTGGGATAAAGTAGACTGAGGTAGGATTCAGTAGTCTGCATTTTAAAACCACCGCTAGCCCCAACACACACTCCAATCTCCAATGGACACAAGTATTATGACAAACAAACTATTCTGTTTATCTTCTCTTTCCTAAGTAAAAGTTGGAGTAATAGCAGATCTGGAAAATGACCACAGAAGAACCCTTCTACTTTTTTTTTCATTATGTTGTTCCCCTTCACAGGGATGTTTTATGATAAAGATAAGAGTTAGTATTACTGAGAGATCACTGCTTCCTCAGCCTGTCCCTTATTGTATATATTTTTAGTCATTTCCTGTAAATCTATACTGTACTTTATTTTCCCCGTGGGCTTTCTTGAAAGTAATGAAGATACTTCCCTTTTTGGTCTTAGAAAGTTTCATTTTAAGTTTTATATTATCCTGTTAAATAACTGTTTTCTTTGTCCCGTTCTGAAGATTTCATTAATTTAAGCAAAATAGCTCTGAATCTTGTCTACACCACTTGTTAACAGTGTGAGCAAGTTACTTATTCACTATTAGTCTCACTTTCCTCCTTTGCAAAGGGGGTAGGGACATTTCAATGCTTGTATTATTGAACTGATATAAGGATTAAAGAATCAATTTACCTCCATGGCCCATTCCATCACTGGATAAGTGAAAGGCTCCCTCTGAAGTTGTGCAGTGCACAGCCTATACAGCTGTGTGAGGTGGCCGTTAAAAGAACATAGTATTATTAAAGAGTTTACCATAATTCCTGGTCTTGCCATCCCTAAAGAGTGCCTATTATTTAATATTTATCTTTACCTTTGATGATTTCTGTCTGATTTGTTTTTACATCCTTCAGATACTGTATTTATTAGGCACTCATTAAGGTTACTTCTACTTGCTTGCTCAGCTTGACTTACTAATTATGGGGTCAAAATAACTGGGCTCAAGAGGGGAGAGGCCCTAATTCTACTGCAGTTCTGGATTTTCTTAGGTCTGTTCACTTTCTCTTACCCCACTCTGCTTAGAACCAGTGGTTTGTCTCTGAAGATGGCTTCTGAAGGTTCAGGGGCAGTCCAGAGCCACAAAACCATTTTTCCCCTCTGTAACATACCAGCTGGTTTTCCCAGAGATTGAACCAACTACCTTGACCTCATTAGCACTGTACTCCAAACAGCTGACCATTTTGCTTTCATTGTTTTAATAATGTGCCAATGATTATAGAGATACAGCAAAAGCAGTAGTGAATCGAGAAGTTTTATTATTCCTTTTTAATGATGCAAATCAGAAAAAGTCTGTATAAGAGAGACTGAATTAGAGTGCTTATGAAGAAGTCAAAGATCTGGTGAGCAGATTTAAAAATGAAGATGTGGTATATGAGTGAGTCTATGTGTAATACAGAGTAGGGGAAAAAGAACAGGGACCAGAAAGAGAAAGATAGAGACTAAAAGAGAATGAGCTATATTTCCTTTAGGCAAAATAGTAAGACGTACTAAAGGAAAAAGTAATGACAAAGGTGATAAGACAACGGCATCAATCATGCAATTCACTTCCTTACTGTTTTGTGCTGTAACATCCTTTAATACCATTGCAACAAAGTATGGTGATATGCACCTGTAATCCCAGCTACCAGGGAGGCTCATGTGGGAGGATGACTTGAGCCCAAGAGTTCAAGTTCTGCCTGGGCAATACTGCAAGTCTCCAATCTTAATTGATTAACCCATCAATCAATCACACCATTAAGTACATGATTTGATAAGAGAAGTCATGTTTTATTTGTTCAGTATTGTATCAACTTTATGTTTGAACCTTTTGTGCTAAAAAATTTAACAGAAAAGTCTGTGTGTGCATGTGTATGTAGTTAACTTTTTGTTTGAAACTGTAGGTTAGGGAACTAGAAACATAAACTGAACAAATGTCCAAGATCCCTTCCCATGTGAAGCTGACATTCCAATCAGGAGGGTTAGGCACAAAATAGCTGTATGAGTGAATGAATGAATAAATCAATTACAAATTATACATGAGGTAAACTTATGATGCAAATTAAAAAGGTAAATGTTTAGGAAATGACAGAAATGAGTGAAGATGCCACTGTATAGGTTATTATACATTTGAACTAGGGATGAACTTTACTCACAAGTCATGACTGGGAAACTTGCCCTCAGCTTTGGAATGTCTCAGGGGGCTGACTCTGGGATTGTGGGGGAGGAGGCATTTTTCTGTCAGGTATGTAAAAGGGATTTGAAGGCCAAAATATAACACAGAACACGTACTTTAAAGCCACCCACTCTTCCACAGCCTCCCAGTCCACAAGGCAAGACTTGATTACTCCTTCCACACCTACTGTGGCTAAGAACCTGGTGACCTCTCTCTGGTCAGGCCAGGCTCTGACGGTCCTGTTAGCCCAGCTTACAAATGGTGGTGAGCACAGGCTCCACAGAGGGCTCACCTCCAGGGATAGTTCTGACCATCTCCACCTCACTCCATCTCCTTCACCATTTCAATTGGCTGTAAGAATTTACAGTTGCACGTTCAAGACACACCACACACATTGACCCTTTAATACCTCTGTCCCCTCAGCTCCAGTGACCTTCTGTCCTTCTCCAAGACAGTTGCTTAGCAACACAGCCACATTTAAAGTCCAGGCTTAGCCTCCTGCCCCTCAGGGCTCACGGTCACTTTAACTTCTCCTGCTTCCTCACTCCCATTCAATCTGCTCCCGATTGTTTTCTTATAACCTCTCCTCCCTCAACTATTTCCCCATTCTTACAGTTTGTGAGGTCACGTCTGTTTCCATTTGTCTCTCTACCCAGGGTGGACCCCACAGTCAGGAACTTTAGTTCTTCACATGCTTATATTCTTGGGTTTTCCAGTTTCGCTGTCTCAGGAATCTTACCTTTCCCTGTTTTCCCTTGTGATTGAGAACTACAGAGAGGAATTAAAGACTTTATTTGTTTTGTCATTGAGTTTGGTAAAATTTGTATTATCTAAGTCTTTGTAAAAATAACTGTAATCCATTTTTATATTATTATAAGCCATTGAAAATATTTTATTTATTTAGGAAATGTTTAATAAACAATGACTGAAGTGCAGACAGTGTTTTGGGTGCGACAGTGATACGGCCAAGACTGAGCAATCATGTTACTTTTGTCTACACAGTTTCCAAACGTCAAGAAACTGAGGGAGAGAGAAAAGAGAGAAATAGAGGCAGAGAAGAGAGGGAGAGATAAAGAGAGAGAGAGAAAGAGAGATTATATAAAATAAGCTCCTGAATTAAGCTGTGTCCCAAGATATGTTCATAGCCTTTCCCGTTATATGAACCAATACATTTCTTTTCTGTTTAGGTGACATTGTGTTTGGATTCTGTCATTTGCAACTGAAAGAGTCCTGAACAAAATAATATAGTTATTTGCATATATATATTATCCTCCCCTATGTGATCATAAGCCCCTTGAGAGAAAAGACTATATTATGCATTCTGTAGCCTTTAAAATGCTTTTCACATTGTTAATGTCCAATAAATCCATTGTGAATGGATAAATCTATTTATAAAAAAGCTTAAATTTAGATTGATTCAGCCTTCAGACTCCTCTAAAGTGATCTGGATAATGAACAGCAACGCATGGCGGAAGTCTTATAGCTATTCCCTCCTTCCAAATGGGAACGGCAACCCTCAACCCCCCTCCCACCCGTCCACCCATCATCACTTTATCACCATCCCCTTTCAGCTCTCACTCAGAGAAGAGAATGGAGACACCTGGGTGCTGTGTTCCTGTTGTTAGCAGTCAGAACCAGGCTTTGAATACAACATAACTGAGAGGACAATAAAAATACTGGCACTTGTGGATTTTATTCTTTCTTGGTCCAATTACAAGTTTCTTTTTGTAGGGCTGATGGCATTGAGATCCTCCAATTAGAGACACAGCCTAATAAATTACGACAAGAGTAACACATTGAGAGATTATGATTATGGTGTTTTGTTTCTCTCTCTCTCTCTCTCTCTGTCTCACACACACACACACACACACACATCCTTGAAGATGAAGGATTAAACAGAAATCCAACAGATGCCCAGGGCACACGTCTGTAAGGACATCTCACCCGGACTCACAGACTCCCAGATCTCTCTTTCTATACCCACGAAGACAAGCACACATAGAGATAAATCTTTTCATTTGTGAAAAGGTCCCTGGTGCATGTCTGGAGTCAGAGAAGTCAAAAGGACTGAGACTTTCCCCCAAAGCAGACAAAACGTGGGTGGAGACAGACAGAATGATATATTTAAACATTTAGCAGGGAGGAAACCTTAGACAGTCAAAGCAGCATCTTTATTAATTGCCAATTTTAGAGGCACTCTAGCATTCAACCCCTTTCTCCCGTCTTATTGCTCGTGGAAAATACAAGACTGGGGTGGAGAAAGCAACAAAATCATCAATTTTTCTCTGAGTGTGCATATGTGTTTTAATTATCCCTCTTGAGATACATCTTTGCACAGTAGTGCCTTCAATCTGTTGCTTACAGTTTTGTTTTTGACAGCAGAATTTATAGAATCAGTAGCTGCCAGTTTTGTTTTATGTTTTGTCTTTTGAGGAGGTGGGGGCCATTAAGGTGGCCACCAAACTGTTTGTACTGGTCATGATTTGGAAGAGGCTAAATCGCTTAGCATTTGAAAGGAAGCTAAAGTATGTGAACTTTTCCTGCACCCTGCTTCTTCGGGTCAAGAGCTCACACTACTGAGGATATAGTATATTGCTGGGCTTCTATTTGAATAAAACGTTCTGGTTTGATCTTCATAGATTTCTTTTGTGAAAAAAATAATTAGGCCACTGCCAAGACAATTCCAGCAATAATAAAACTAAGTTATTATGTAACTTATGGGGAATGCTTGCTAACTTACATCACAAATATAACTAGAAATCTTCTAATAGCCAATGCTAAATATTCAACATTTTACATCTGCCTGTGGAGAGAGAGATATTTTTAAGATATTGGTGCACAGAAATTCCCACAAACTCCTGCTATGTTAAGAATGCAAATTATCCTTGATTAAAAATACAGCATATTCTTCAAAAAGAAGAGCTTTTATTCTAACAGATTTTCTTGGTAATATGGTGGGGAGCAGGAAAGGGAGTTTGTGAGGTTGTGTCTTACCCACATGCTAAATGAAAATATGAGAAACTTAGATGTTTCATGGGTAATTTGCGCAAGAGCGTTTGGTATGCAGGACAGGTGGGTTTACGATGTCACAAAGTTGCAAAGATGCAGGCAAGAAGGTAAGTTCATGTAGCAGTTGAAGTCAGGATGTAGTGGTATTAGTCCAAAATATTAAAATTTTAATACTTACAACATGTCATTTTTGTTTTGCTTTTGTTCTGGTTATGAAATAACACAAGAAACTCTCTAGAATCAAGCAACTAAAATAATCAAACCATCCATGGTTTACCTTGGTTGATGTGTTAGAAGATTTCCTTCTAGTTTTTTTGGTTGCCTTATTACCTTCATAAATGCATGAAATACTTTAGCCATTGTGAAACTTCGGTTCTGTAGGACATGACTCACATTATTCTCACTTTCTTATTAAAGTCTTAACTTTCAATCCCGTTAAACTAGAATCTGTCACCAGGTTCTCTTGTTTTCTGCCCCATTTCCCATACTCATCTGTAAATTAAAACTGAGAAAATAATGTGTGAATAATAACAGAGCCTCTGCCTACCAAGGAGTTGGGGACAAACAGTTGCAAGGAAGTGAGCACATCCCTCTCAGATCCCTGCCCAGGGCATTGTAATCATCATTCAAGGCCAACAGCAGGTGGTGACGGGCAACTTGGTCCCCAGTCTCTCCAGGATGGAGGCAAAGAGTATGTGGCAAGTACCTGGGCTGTCTTTAAGGGCCATGTCCCAGCAGGCTGAGGTTTTCAAGCCTTCCCTTTCATCTCCCTGTGGTCGTGATCTAGTTTAGAGACTTTCTTCTCAGAACCTCTCTGTAACTATTTTCATCTACTGAGTCTACCATGACAAAATCCCATAGATGGGGTGGATTAAACAAAGAAAACTTATTTGTTAGTTTTGTCTCGGTTGGACAAATAAGTTCTCTGATAAGGTGCAAGCTAATTTTTTTTTTCCAGTGAGGGCTCTCGTTCTGGCTTGCCAACCAACTGTCTAGCTACGTCTTCACATGGCATTTTCTCACTGTGTGTGACCTGTGGGGGAAGGAGGAGAGTGAGCTCCCTGACCTCTTCTCACAGGCATTAAGGCCTCATTCTTTTGATCTAATTGAAGCTTAATTACTCCATTAGAGGCACCATCCCAAATACAGCCACGCTGCAGGTTAGGACTTCTGTATATGAGTTTTCACTTAGGTTGTAACAACATTTCTAGTATAATACTTATTTTCCTGCCCTGCTTTAAGATGATGGATTTGAGAAGAAGTATATGAAAGCTTTGGGCAAGTGAGCAGAGAAAATAAAATAATAGCACAAGTATAGAGTTATTCTGTAATTGGTGAAAGATGACCAACAACTAAGAAGAGCCAATAAATTAAAGAAAGTTTACTTGACAACTGTGTTGTGTGAGCTGAGAAAGTGGAGGAGATGAACAACTGATGTTGCCAAGTGACAGCAAAAACAAAACTGAGGTTTACAACAAATCGGTTTCCAATGATCTAGGCATAGTCTGACAAAGGTCTGGGATTGGGTATAGAATAGGTAATTAGAATATTGGCTGGGACGCATTTAATGATTAGATTGTGGAGACCATCTATTGGGAAAAAATCACTCTTGAGATGCTCCCAATGGAAATTTGGTCTTGATGAAGTTTAGAGTGTCCCTTAAAGAGAGAACAGAGAAACTAAGTAAAGATAAAAGGTGATAGGAGCAAGGGGCTCGTTTATAGTGATTCAAACTGCATTTTTCTTAGGAAGAAACAGTTTTATATATAAGGTTGAGTGACTTAAACTTCCTTGATGGAGAAGGAAGTAGACTATAGGTAGATGAGAAAAGACTGGGGGCCTACAGGGCATTCCCAGCACCCCAAGATCACATCTTTCCTCTAATCTCTTCTTCAAAGTATAATTACAGCTGTTACTGACTAGACTACTTGAAAATATCAACAGGTATGGACAATGCATATGTTATTGGTTTGAAGAATAGTTTTAGACACAATGAAAAACAGTCTCAGAAGGCTAGAAAGGTGGATATTTCTCTTAAGGCTGCATAAGCATTTTTTTCATAGGGAAATCATGATTTCAGCATCACCAAACAGATGTGATACTAGAATTTTTTCTAATTAAAATATATGTGTAAAATTGTAGGAACAGTCTCTAACATAAGGTTACTAAAGATAAAACAAAAATTATTTGACATATCTAAAGGATTAAAATAACTTTCTACTTCAGGTTGAAATGAGTTTGGTTATCAGCCTCTAATTCAATCTCTCCCAATTATCTGTTCAAATGGCACAGCAATATGGCCCGAAAGGTGAGAAGCCACACGTGTCAGTGTCTCCCAGCTGTTCTCATCTCTCTCTTTTCTTTGTTTCTTTAGTATTACAAGCCCTTTACTTTCAGGTAAGTTTATGACTGCTCACAGTAAGACTCAACTCTACTTCCCAGCTCAATCTGCCCCTCCAGAGGATTAGGTCTCTGTAACTAAATTCCAGTTCATAAAATAGAAGCAGAAAAGTGCTGGGAACTTCTTGGAACCTCCGTTAAAGAGCAGCTTGTGCATGTCCTTTGCCCTTTGCCCTTTCTCCCTTTTACCCTTTCCGTCTACTTATTAGAATGTGAGTGCACTGTATGACAGTGGCCTGCTGGACTTTGATGTGACCCTTGGGAATGGAAGACACACAAAGACAGGATGTTGTGGAATCAAAGGTGCCAGCCCAGCGTAGAGTGCCTCCAGGCTCTTACTGACAGACATGCATGTCTCTACTCTGTTTGTAGCTCTTTGACCCAAAGTGGAGAATAATATTAACTGAAACATCATGCTGCCATCCAAAGGCAGAGCTGCCTGTCAGTCTTCTCAAACTATAAGACCAATAAAATTAGGCTGCAAGATCCAATCAGTGATCAACCAGAATTAAAGACAACAATTTACCTGAATCTGGATACAGAAAAAAGAAATCCCTTTCTATTCTTGTTATTTGCTCCCAGAAACCAGAATTTGTAACAATCTGACAAGTAAGTGATTCCTATAATTAAGTAGGTGTTGCTTAGGAGAACCAAGTGCTGTCCTATTCTCCTCACTCTTTATCTGCCCCTCTTCCTACATTCAGTTTAAGACCATGTCTTCCAGAAAAGAAACTCATACAATATACTGAAACACAGCTGTGATGTGCTGTATATTTCAATGTGTAGTTATAACTCGAAAGAGCTGGGTGGGGAGAAGTACAGAGGCAAGGAAAAAACTCATGTCAGCAGACACTAAAGACTTTTGCTTTGTGTTTCTTATGTTCTTTGTGTTGGACAATCAAACATTTGAGTTAAGACACTATCCTTTTAGAATCCAGTAGAGGCACACAGAAGAAATATTAAAGCATATCAGGAATTAGTCTTAAAGGTGTCCAAATCGACTCATGCCCTATCAATGACTCACCAAATATTTGACTGGCATCCCAGTGAACAAAGGGTAAGGACTAATGCAACCTGTGTACCATATCTGTTCATAACCACAAAGCCTGAATCAGTTTGCCTACTATCCAAGGACTAATGAGACATACACAGAGACCAAAGGAAAGAAGAGACAGCCTGGTAAATATACAAACTTGACCTCTACAGTGATTTTTCACATTTATGTTTTATTTCTATACATTCACAAGGTACAAGTGCACTGTCGTTACATCGACATATTACACTGTGGCGAAATCAGGGTCTTCCGTACACGTGTCACAGGAGCAATACACATTGTACCCATCAAGCAACCTCCCATCATCCATCCTTTCCTACCTCTCCATCACTTCAAGTGTCTATGATCCATTGTTCCATACTCTGTTTCTATGTGTACAGATTATTTAGCTGCCACTGTAAGTAAGAATTTGGGATATTTATCTTTCTGTGTCTGGATTGTTTCTCTAAAATAATGGCCTCCAGTTCCATCTATATTGCTGAAAAAGACATGATTTTATTTTTTATAGCTAAATAATATTCCATTTTGTATATATACCACATTTTCTTCAACCAGTTCACTGTTAGCACATACTTTGGTTGATTCCATATCATTGCTATAGTGAATTTTGTTGTGATAGACTTATGAGTGAAGGTATCTAATAACTATTACTTGTGGGTAACTGAGTAAACTTTAGAAAGTTCTTTATTCTTTTCATAGTACCTATGATCACTTTGTCTTTATGGAAAAAGAAAATAAACACTAAGAAGATAATACCTTGAGATGGAAAAGACAGTAGACTAAATGATAAAAACTAATGCAGGATTTGAGGATTGATTGTAAAGGAATCTGCAAAAATCAGAATTGAAATCTGCACTGGATATTTGAAATAACAAGTCAATAAAGAAGCCAATTAATGATCTGACCAATGAACTTGAGGAACTTATATAATGTATATAAAAAATAGAAGAACCAGAAATTTAGAAAGAAAAAAAAGAAAATGTATAAAAGAACCCAAGAGATAAAGAGGTCAGAGAGTGCTCTCTCTCACCTGGCCTAATAACTGTGTTCATTGGAAGAAACTAAAAACTTTGAACAGAAGCAATTATTGCCAACATGACTGCAGCATAAAGATGACAGCAGGAAACAGTTCAAAAAGGATTGCCCTAACACAGCAGAATCAATAAAAAGATATTATTGTCTGGACGTATACTGGAAATGTTTTTGCCTTAAAAAATTAAGAAAAAATAAATTACAGGAATGGTCAGAAAGCAGGGATGCTTAGTACTATTTCCCTCCTCTGCAACACAAAAGGCCGTGGACTATGGAGCAATGTCTATAATAGAACCAACCAGGAATCACATTTTGGGATGTGTTGACGAACTCACAGATGGTTTTACTTGTGAAGGTTTTTAAAAGCTCTTCTTAGATATCCAGTGCTCTCTAAATATTTGTATATCATTTTAAAATTATGCTAAAATATATGCCACCTGATTAGGAGCTGAAACAACATTAAGAAGTCCATCATGAGTAAATCATATGCAAAATAAATCAGTAGAAAACATTAAAATCATTTGAAAACAGAGATAAATAATTTTAGTAAGTTAAGTTACAATGCTAAAGTCAAATACTTAAAATAATTATTGGATGAAAATGTATGTGATATAAAAATTACAATTTAAGAAAACATGATATTCCATATGGAAAACTTGGAGTTATAACAAGAAAAAAAATAGGGTAGTGCAGTGCAAAAAAAAAAAAAAAAAAATGCCAGGCAGTGCCTGTGGCTCAAAGAAGTAGGGCGCCGGCCCCATAGGCCCCATATGCCAGAGGTGTTGGGTTCAAACCCAGCCCTGGCTAAAAACTGCAAAAAAAAAAAAAAAAGCAAAATTCTAATTTTACAGTAAGATTACTCAAGAATACAATTTTACCATTGATTTTGTAATTAGAAAAATAAAAAGTATAAAAACATGTAAGACCAACACCTAACAACTTCAGGATAGCAATTCTCTCTGGGAAGTGTAGAGCTGGAATTTGGCCTGTATCTGTGATGGTTTATTTCTTTAAGAGAAAGATCTGAAACAAGTAGAGCATAATTTTAACATCTGTTAAATCCGACTGCAATATTGCTATACATTGTCAGATATGCTACTTTCTGTAGTTTTCCATATGTTTGTAATATTTTATATTTTAAATGATTAGTTTTGAAAATTGTAAAGACGATCACTATGTAGAATGTAAAACAAAACATGGACTGGTGTATTGCTGGAAAAAACCATCAAAGTATATCTCCCATGTAAGAAATTATTGTGTAACAAAATTTAGAAGATATGGAAAGAATCAGGAAAAAATATTCCAAACCAGGTGATGACAAAAGAAAGATCTGGGATTTATTAGGAGGATCACTATACATTGTTTAAACTCCCATATTAACTCTTCATATGAAAATGATAATATTAAACATTACTCTTGATACTTGCATGGAACTATGCTATACACTATTTTGCATGTTTTAAATATTTTATGGCCCTTAATTCTCCTGATAACTCTGAAGCAAGTATTACTATTTTCTGAAATTCTTATTGCTTGAGTTGATAACAATAATTCTACTGAGAGATACATCTTAAAAACACAGAAATGTTAAAAGATGTTCAATGTCTCTGCCTATTAAAGCAAAAATAATTGATTATCAAATATTGACATTATACAAAATAGAGTTAAAGGCAAAAATCTTTAAATGTTGTATATTCACTAATCTTATAAAAAGATTCCATAATAAATACTTAACAATTTAAGCCTTTATATACTTAATGATATAACACTGAAATATTGGGAAAAAATAGTAGAAAAGTGCTATGGTCTAGAAGTTTTTGTCCTCCCAAATTTCCTATGTTGAAATCCCACCTCTCGAGGTGATGGTGTTAGGAGGTTGGGCCTTTGGGAGGTGATAAGATCATGAGTAAAGAATGCACTTACAAAAGGAACCTCAGAGAACTAGCTGGTACATTCTAACATGTGAGGACACATGTAAGGCACCATCTATGTATCAGAAGAGAAGTCCTCACCAACATTGAATCTCCTGTCATCTTAATCCTTTTTTTCCCCCTTTCCATAAAATCTTGAACTTTCCAGCCTCCAGACCATGAGAAATAAGTTTTTGTTGTTCACAAGCCCCCTAGTTTATGATATTTTGTTATAGCAGCATGAATGAACTGAGACGAAATGTTAAGAAATATTATGTGTAAATTAAATGTTTTAGGCATTTCTAGACCAAGAAGACAAAAAGAAAGACATAGAAAATATATATTTTTAATGTAAAATTTATGAAGGGGCTTCTGGAGGTCTGAGACCTCCTTTGGACTCTGTGCAAATTATTATCTGTGTGTGTGGCTGTGAACTTTCCTGAAAATATGGTACTTCCATGAGATCCTCAAAAGATGTCTGTAATGTAACTTCAAATGTATATGTCTTAGTAGAAGTAAAACTTCCATATCTTATTATACAATACTTACATCTTATACAAAGAAATTAAATTATTTTTAAAAGTTACAGAATACTTACTCCCCAAAATTGAATGCAAAATACCAAAGGAAAATGCCTTAAATTTTTCTTAAAATGACTTATTGTTTGTCTCACTGTGTTTCATATTCTATAATAGGGACCATAAATGTTTTGTTTTCTGATTTTCCACTCAGGACAATATATGGCTTGTAGATTGGGCTCAAGAAATAACAGTTGAATTAACCAACTTTTGTTTTACCAAAAGAAAAAACTCCACAAAACAACTATATATCTAGACAATTTTAAAGGTAAATTATAACAAATCTACAAATATCAGACATTTAAAAACTTTAAACTTTTCCATTGTGTAGAAAAATAACAATAACAAATGAAACGTCTTAACTTCAGAAGTATTAAATCTAGAAACTAAAGCTTGGAACAAAATAGGTATAAAAACCCTGTACACTAAAATCACATATGTGCCCCCACATACAGATGCATACATACATCACACCCAGGAATCAGATATTATTAAATAGATTCAACAGTATAAGAAAAACATATTATAACAATATTAAAAGCATGATTTAATCCAGGAAAAACGTAAGAATAAAAAAACCTGGAAAAATATTTAATTCAGAAGATGCTTAATATAAAAAATCTACTCAAAAAATAAAAAATATCAGTACATAATATGAAAAAATATGATCATCTTAATACATACCAAAAGAGTCATTTGGCATGTGTGAAGGCCAACGTGCCTAAAAAATAGCATCTGAAAATATTAGCTTATTATGCCTATTTCACATTACCATAGAAACATTTGTTTAATTATAATCATTAAAATCAAGACAGGAACCCTATTGTTTCCATTTGTCAAAAGTAGTAAATGTTTGATGTTAGCATGTATACATACGTGAAAATCAAGGAGAATTGAAACAACACAGATTTAAACAGATACAGTCAAAAATAAAAGAATTTTGAAAAAGAAATTGCAGATCAGAGCAAAATAAAAATTCAATTTTATTTATTTTTTCTGCAAGAAGGGTATAACAATGTGCTCTGAGGTAATAAAGAACAAAAACGCTGAGATGACAAGTCAAGATACCAGACATAAAATAAATAGACAAAAGTAAATAGATTACCTATAAACCTATTAAAGATTATAATGTAAAAAATCCAAATAAGAAAAAATATAAACTATCTGTTTTAAGAAATCTATGAAACATGACCAAAAAGAAAATAGAATGTTGAGATACATTGTACTGTTTTCATATACAATTTGAAATACTTTCATCAAGCTGGTTAACATAGATTTCATGTCATTTGCTTAGTCATTGTATCAAAACATTTATATTCTAGTTCTAGAAAAGTTCACTTGTACCCTTGTTAGATAGATGTATAGGTGATTTTTCCGGTCACCCTCCCACCACCCACCCGCCCTTGTCCCCTCCCCTTCCCCACCCCCTCCCCATATTCTTGGACTAGAATTGAGTTATATTTTTTGTTTGAGAGCTATAGATTAGTTTCATAAAAGGGCTGTGTACATTGGATACTTTTTTTTCCATTCCTAAGATACTTTGCTAAGAAGAACATTTTCCAGTTCCATCCATGTAAACATGAAGGAGGTAAAGTCTCCGTTTTTCTTTAGGGCTGCATAGTATTCCATGGTGTACATATACCACAGTTTATTGATCCATTCGTGGATTGATGGAATATGGGGAGGGGGTGGAGAAGGGGAGAAGAGAAGGGCGGCTGGGTGGTGGGAGGGTGACCGGAAAGATCACCTATATATCTGTCTAACAAGGGTACAAGTGAACTTTTCTAGAACTAGAATATAAATGTTTTGATACAATGACTAAGCAAATAACATGAAATTTATGTTAACCAGCTTGATGAAAGTATTTCAAATGGTATATGAAAACAGTACAATGTACCCCATGTTTGCATTAAGGTATACAGCTATCAATTAATAAAAAAAAAAAGATCTCTAAGGGTTCTCCAAACATATTTCCAAAAGGAACATATTAGTTTGCATTTCCACCAGCATTGTAGAAGTGTTCCCTTTTCTCCACATCCATGCCAACACCTATTCTTAAAGACTACAAGCTATTTATTAAGTAGCATTTATCACAATTTGGGGACAGAAGGTATTCGATTTGCTTAGAGATCTTCATCTTCATGCCATGTAAGCTTTTTAAGTCTTTCTGAGAAGCACATAAAAATAAACACTGCTAAATATTTTTAAAATCTATCAATGGCTTCCCTGACCTTGCCTTCCACATAGATCTATACCACTAAGCAACCAAATACTCAATATAGGTGAGGCAAATAAGGAGTGTTTCTCTTTATATGTGTTCCAACAAATAAACACAGAAGAAAGGACAAAAATCAAAATGCAGTAGACCCTCTGTAAGCTGACCACCCAAGGGATGGTAACAAACTGGTCAACATACAGAGGTGATCAACATAAGGAACTAGGTCTACTCTACTGATATGTAGCTGTGGTGCATGTCCAGTCTATGAAAATTAGGTCAATTTATGAAGGTGATCAATGTAGGGAGGTGTTCAACTATGGAGGTTCTACTGTATTGTCATTTTGCAACCTCTAGTGAATAAATAGATCCAAATGTTGATCATCTATTGCTGCTAAGATCAGAAAGAGTCAGACATTATGTGCTTCTGGTTGGACATACCCAACACTACCTATGAAGTACAATTGCCAAAAAAACAAACCTGAATTTCATGAAATCTCTCTAAATCAGCACTGTCCAATAGAAATATAACGCAAGTGGCTTGGTGCCTGGAGCTCAAGTGGCTAAGGCGCCAGCCACATACACTAGAGCTGGCGGGTTTGAATCTAGCCCGGGCCTCCCAAACAACAATGACGATATTCCCAACTACTTGGGAAGCTGAGGCAAGAAAATCACTTAAGCCCAGGAGTTGGAGGTTGCTGTGAGCTGTGATGACATGGCACTCTACCCAGGGCAACAGCTTGAGGCTCTATCTCAAAAAAAAAAAAAAGAAAAGAAATATAATGCAAGCCACACATGTAACTTTAAATCTTCTAGTAGCCACATTAAAAGCAACTAAAGAGCAATGTGCAAAATTAATTTTAATAATAATTAAACTCAATAGATCCAAAAATACTATCATTCATCATGAAATCAACAAAAAAAAAACTATTAGTGAGATAGTTTATATTCCTTTCTTTGGACTAAGTCTTTGAAATTTGGTGTGTATTTTGCACTTATGGCACATCTCAATTTGGACTAATCATAGTTCAAGTATTCAATAAGTACTTGGGTCACCATATAGGACACTGTAGCTTTAGAAAGAACAATCAATATGTAGGAAATACAGAAGACAGAGGGACGGGTTAGACACCACCACAGAGAAGCAAACAGCCAAAGCAAACAGCATTCCTAGGTAAGCTTTGTAATTTTATTTAATCAACAAATAAATTTTGTCTCTCCAACAAATAAATTACAAGTGGGGAAAAGGAAATAGAGGGGGACCCTCTACACGAAAAGAGATTTAAACTGCATATAATCCAATCATGATTTGTGTATCTTATTTACATCATGATTCAAACAAACAAACTAAAATAAATGTATAGCATTTATGATACAAATGGATATTTGAATCTGGGCTGGATGTTTTATGATAATAAGTAATTATTAATTTTTTCAGGCATGATCATCATCTTACAGTTACATTTAAAGGAAAAGAGTCCTTATCTTTTAAAGATACATGCTAAAGTATATATGGATGAAATTATATGGTGTTTCAGATTCATCATAAAACATCTAGGCTCAGTACCTGTAGCTCAGTGGTTAGGGTGCTAGCCATATACACCCAGGCTGGCAGGTTCAAATCTGGCCTGGGCCTGCTAAACAACAATGACAACTGCAACAGAAAAATATCTGGGCATTGTGGCAGGCACCTGTGATCCCAGCTACTTCAGAGACTGAGGCAAGAGAATCACTTTAGCCCAAGAGTTTGAGGTTGCTGTGAGCTGTGACCAAACAGCACTCCACCAAGGGCAACATAGTGAGACTGTCTCAGAAAAAAAAAAAAGACTGTGAATTACTAAATGTCACTTAATTATATACCATAAGATGGTACAAATGGCAAGTTTTATGTTAAATGAATGTTGTCACAATAAAAAATAAAAAGAAATGATATGATTGAAAGGAAAAAAACCACAAGGGGCAGGTGAGAGAAGCATGTGGGTTATAAGTGAAGCAATGGGGGGGAGGTGATCATTGCTAAGGTAGCTGATAGGTACATGGAGGTTCATTCTAATCTCTTCATTTTTGTCTAGGTCTATAATTTCCAATAATAAAATTTTAAAACAAAGTCTGTCAAACATGAAGGAAACTTGAATATGAACTGAGTATTCAATGATAAAGGATATTGTTCATTTTTAAAGTGTGATAATAGTGTTTATTAAAAACCTTTGCCATTTACAGATGTATTCTGCATTATTCTTGCATGAAATGACATGATATCTTGAATTTGTATTAAATTACTCAAGCACAGAAGAAAAATGGCAGGGAGGAGATAGCTTGAAACAAGATTCAGAAAATGCTGACTACTATTTTATGAAATAATCAGAATAGGCATATCCATCAGCTGAGTGGTAGGTATAAGAATTTTTTATGTTTTTAATTTTTCAAAGAAAATATTTTTAAAATATATCAACCCTTATCAGCAACCACTTTGCATTCTAATATGTGAACCCTCACTGAGAGGCCTGTATCTAAGTGGCTTTAAACCTTAACATTATACAGAAATCTTAAACAAAATAACAATATGAAGGCTTGCCTTTTTCTTTGAAAACAGTGAAATACCTGGCAACTACTCAGATTTTTTTGTGGTTTTAGAATGTGACTCCATGAGAGAGTTCAGCACATCTGGCTGACAATGCCTTGCTTTCCTTCTGTACTGGAAGAAATAGAAGTGTATGTTCATTTTGAAGAGGATGTTTATTTCACAAAGGGTGTGTTATCTTCACAAGACCCCACCCCTTCACTGAAATGGGAGCCAGGATCAGGAGCACTGCTATTAAACCGGATTTTTTTTAATTTTCAGAACTTGGGGGAATGTGTGTTTGCAAACAGTTTCCATATTACTATACATGCCAATTCTGTAACTATGAAAATAATAACACTGGATCAAAAAATAAAAGAATTGATCACCTCTGTAATTATTTTCATTTGTAAGCCAGAGCATTGTACTTGCATGATTAAAAAAAAAAAAGACTTTAATCTGAGGCCTTGTGCAACATTGGAAACATTTTTGAGTTGAAGAAATTCATTTTCAATTTTTACCTAAACTACCTAAAACAGCTGTTTCATTTAAACCAACAAAGATTTAAAAAGAAAAATACTATTATTTCTGGAGCTGGATTCAACCTAGCTATGCCTCAACAGACTGCTGAACCCTTAGGAAAGCACTATTAGAAAACTTTTACAAGCCTGGTCTCCAGGGATTGCTCTTAGCAAGTGGTTTTAAAATGTGTGACTCACACCTGTAATCCAGGTGTGTAATCCAGCACTCTGGGAGGCCCAGGAGGGTGGCTTAATTGAACTCAGGAGTTTGAGACCAGCCTGAGCCAGAGGGAGACCCTAACTCTAAAAATAGCTGAGTGCTGTGGCAGGGACCTCTAGTCCCACCTACATGGGAGGGTGAGGCAAGAGGATCACTTGAGCCCAAGAGTGTGAGGTTGCTGTGAGCTATCAAGGCATAGTACTCTACAGAGGGTGAGAAAGCGAGACTCTGTCCCAGACAAAATGTGGGCTCGGTGCCTATAGCTCAAGTGGCTAAGGTGCCAGCCACATACGCTGGAGCTGGTGGGTTCGAATCCAGCCCAGGCCCACCAAACTACAATGACAACTACAACCAAAACATAGCCAGACATTGTGGCAGGCACCTGTAATCCCAGCTACTTGGGAGGCTGAGGCAAGAGAATTGTTTAAGCCCAAGAGTTGGAGGTTGCTGTGAGCTGTGACGCCACAGCATTCTACCCAGGGTGACAGCTTGAGGCTCTGTCTCAAAAAAAAAAAAATGTGTATTTAGCCAAGTATATGGTAGTTCATCAAATATGTAGCATGACACACTAGATGGGCTATAAAACAGAAAGGCACAATAACCAGTGTTGGCAGGATGCAAAGAAACTGGAGTTCTCATATATGCTGGTGGAAGTGTAAAATGGTGCAGCTACTTTGGAAAGCGATCTGGCCTGTAAAACTTGCCCGCAAATGCTCATAGCAGCACGATTCATAATAACTATGAAGTGAAGCAACCCAAATGTCCACCAACTGATGAATGGATAAACAAAATGTGGCATAGGCACATACACAATGGAACATAAAGGTACATGCTATAACATGGATGAACTTTGAAAATATACTGAAATAAGTGAAAGAAGCCAGTCACAAAGGCCACATGATCTATGAGTCAATTTATATGACGTGTCCAGACCAGACAAACCTAGAGAGATAGGGTAGTTGCCTAGGGCTGGGTGGGAAGAGGTTGAGGAGAAATGGGGAGTAACTGCTATTGGGCATAGGGTTTCTTTCAGGGGTTAAGAAAATGTTCTAAAATTAGTAGCAATGGCTGTACAACCTTGTAAATATATTAAAAACCACTGAAGTTTATACTTTAAAATGGTCAGTTTGGGGCAGTGCCTGTGGCTCAGTGAGTAGGACGCCGGCCCCATATACCTAGGGTGACAGGTTTGAACCCATCCCCAGCCAAACTGCAAAAAAAATTAGCTGGGCATGTGGCAGGCACCTATAGTCCCAGCTACTCGGGAGGCTGAGGCAAGAGAATCGCCTAAGCCCAAGAGCTGCAGGTTGCTGTGAGCTGTGACACCACAGGCCTCTACCAAGGGCAACAAAGTGAGACTCTGTCTCTTAAATAAATAAATAAATGAAAATAAAAAATGAATAAAATGGTCAATTTTATGGTATGTAAGTTATGTCTCAATAAAAAAAAAATGTTTTGGCTCGGCGCCTGTGGCTCAATCGGCTAAGGTGCCAGCCACGTACACCTAAGGTGGCGGGTTCGAATCCCCAGCCCGGGCCCACCAAACAACAATGATGACTGCAACCAAAAAAAAAAAAAAATGGCCAGGCGTTGTGGCGGGCGCCTGTGGTCCCAGCTACTTGGAAGGCGGAGGCAGGAGACTCGCTTGAGCCCAGGAGTTGGAGGTTGCTATGAGCTGTGATGCTATGGCACTCTACCCAGGGGGATAGCTTGAGGCTCTGTCTCAAAAAAAAAAAAATGTTTTGAAATACATAGCATGTCACTACCACAACTCTATTGACTTCCTTGTAGGAAGTAAACAAAGAGCATTGTGTAGTGGGTAAGATAACAATCTAGTCCCTCTCCTTCGCCTAAGTCATACTTGGAATTTAACTCTCCAGACATACCGATCTCCACTGATCCAAGAAGGCAACACTTCACACTGGGTGCTGCCATCCTTTCGCCACTTCACCACATTGTAAAAATCCCATGAACATTTGGACTACGTCAATTAGAAGCAAATATTACAGAGAGCAGTGTAAGTAAACTTTTGCAAATGGTGCCCTTTTTAAATCTTCTCTTTCTTTTTCTTTTCTTTTTTTTTTTTTGAGACAGAGTCATACTCTGTCACCCTTTGTAAAGTGCTGTGGCATTATCATAGCTCACAGCAACCTCAAACTCCTGGGCTCAAGCAATCCTCTAGCCTCAGCCTTCCAAGTAGCTGAGACTACAGGTGCCTGCCACAATACCCTGCTAGTTATTTTATTTTTAGTAGAGATGGGGGTCTTGCTCTTGCTCAGGCTGTTCTCGAACTCCTGACCTCAAGCAATTTGCCCGCCTTGACCTCCCAGAGTGTTAGGATTATAAGTGTGAACCTCCTGTCTCTTTCTTAACCTGGATCAGTGTCCTCCACAGAATCCTGTGGCTCCAGAGAATAGAACCATATAAGGCAGCTCTATCTGGATATCCAGCTGGGGAGCACAGTTCTCCAACCTTTTCCCCAGGCTTCTGGATGGCCATTTCTCTTGTCCACCCTGTGGTGGGAGGTGTGTGTCACTTGATACTATGGATGTATTTCAGATATTTTTTTTTTGAGATCAGAGTCTCACTCTCGTGGCCCAGGCTAGAGTGGCATGGCATCAGCCTCGTTCACAGCAACCTCAAACTCCTGGGCTCAAGCACTCCTCCTGCCTCAGCCTCCCAAGTACCAGGGACTACAGGCACCCACTACAACAACCAGCTAATTTTTTTCTATTTTTAGTAGAGATGGGGTCTCACTCTTTCTCAGGCTATTCTTGAACTCCTGAGCTCAGGGCATCCTCCTTCCTTGGCCTCCCAGGGTGCTAGGATTACAGGTGTAAGCCATTGTCCCCAGCCTCAACTATGTTTCCAAAACTGTCTTATAAACTTATAAACCTGATTTTTATAGAAATAAGTGAAATTTGAACAAATTCAGGACAGGCTTAAAAGATAAATCTTATGAATCATTTTAGTAAATGACTAATTATCTCTATTTCCTTGTTGGGTCATCTTTTGCTTTCATATATTTAGTTTACCTAAAGCACAGGAGACATATAAAGATTCTGTACTATAGATACATTCATATATATCCAAACGTTTATTTATGTGTATAATTCATTAGAGAAGAGCTTCCTAAGCTCAGAAAACAGTTAAGTTCAGATCTTAAATGATCAAGTTAATGTAAAGCTTTCTTTATAAGCTTTCTTTTAATTTCTAAAACCACACATCCCAAACTCAATAAGGCTAATTCTAGGTAGGTTTTGTTCTTTCCCTTCTTCCTTTCTTTTTATGAAACTCTGTCTCACATCAGCTTATATGATGATGAAGCAGGGTATAAATATGTAAAGTAATAACTAAATTTTAAAAATAATAATTGTGTTGTCCAAATGTGCATCAGCAGAAGAATGGATAAATGAAATGTGATAGTGGATGATACTTCAACCTAAAAAAAGGAAGAAAATTGACCCATACCACCACATGGACGAGCCTGGAGGACATAATCTAAGTGAAAGAAGCCAATCACAAAAAGACTATGACTCCACTTACAAAGTACCTAGAGTAGTCAAATTCATAGAGACAGAAAGTATGATAGTGGCTGCCAGGGGATGAGGGGAGGGGAAAATTGGGGAGTTGTTTAATGGGTACAAAGTTTCAATTTTGCAAGATGAAAAAGTTCTAGAGATTGGTTGCACAACAGTGAGAACACATTTAATACTACTAAACCATACACTTACAAATGGTTAAAATGGTAAATTCTCTATTATGTGTATTTTACCACAATTAAGAAGCTTTTAAGGCTCAGAGCCTGTGACTCTAGTGGCTAAGGCGCTAGCCACATACACCTGAGCTGGTGGGTTCGAATCCAGCCCTGGCCCACCAAACAACAATGACAGCTGCGACCAAAAAAAAATAGCTAAGCATTGTGGCTGGCACCTATAGTCCCAGCTACTTGGGAGGCGGAGGCAGGAGAATCACTTGAGCCCAGGAGATGGAGGTTGCTGTGAGCTATGATGCCACAACACTCTACCCGGGGCAACAGCTTGAGGCTCTGTCTCAAAAAAAGAAGTTTTTAATCAAAAAATAGGCTGGGCACAGCATCTCCTGCCTGTAATCCCAGTACTTTGGAAGGCCAAGATGGGAAGTTCATTTGAGACCAGCCTGGGCAACATAGTTAGACCCCTTCTCTAAAAAATAATTTTAAAAATTAGCCAGGTGAGGTGGTTGGCACCTGTAATCACAGCTCCTCAGGAAGCTGAAGCAGGATTGTTTGAGCCCATGAGTTTGAGGTTATAGCAAGTTATGTCTGCACCCCTGCACTCAAGCCTAAGTGACAAAGCGAAACCCTGTCTGTAAATAAATAAATAAATGCCTTAGAACACATCAATTCTTACTTAAACACATCAATTCTTACTTAATGAAACCTTTGTTTTCTGCCATAGCACTCTAGCCTGGGGCAACAGACTCTGTTTCAAAAAATTTTAAATAAAAATCTTTTTTAAAAACACACTTTCCGCTCAACTTGTGGACTGCTGATGTTTTGGCAAATCATACTGTTGATGCCAGTGATTCTCCCTACTGTCAAAGCTTTCCAATCTCTAACCACTTTCTATTTTAATTGATACATGATTATTGTGCATATTTATCACATACATGTGATATTTTGATACATGCACACTATACGTAATTATCAAATCAGGATAATCGGAATATCCATTACTTCAAACGTTAAACTTTCTTTGTGTTGGAGACATTCCCAAGTCTTCTCTTCTAGCTACTTTGAAATATGCAATATGGGCTTGGCTCCCGTAGCACTGTGGTTACAGCACCAGCCACAAACACCGAGGGTGGAGGGTTTGAACCCGGCCCAGGCCAGCTAAACAACAATGACAACTGCAACAAAAAAATAGCAAGGCGTTGTGGTGGGAGCCTATAGTCCTAGCTACTTGGGAGGCTAAGGCAAAAGAATCATTTAAACCAAAGAGTTGGAGGTTGCTGTGAGCTGTGATGCCACAGTACCCTATCAAGGGCGACATAGTGAGACTCTGTCTCAAAAAAAGAAAAAAGAAATATGCAACATGTTGTTGATAATAATAGTCACCCAGCTATGTTATCGAACACTAGGTCTTTATTCCTTCTATTAATAACTGTATTTTTGTACCCATTAACCAATCTATCTTCATCTCTCAACCATACATCCTTCTCACTTTCTGGTATCTACCACCACACTGTCTATCTCCATGAGATCAACTATTTAAACTCCCACGTGTGAGTGATAACATATGGTATTTGTGGCTCGGTGCCTGTGGCTCAATCAGCTAAGGCGCCAGCCACATACACCTAAGGTGGCAGGTTCGAATCCCCAGCCCGGGCCCACCAAAACAACAATGATGGCTGCAACCAAAAAATGGCTGGGCGTTGTGGCGGGCGCCTGTGGTCCCAGCTACTTGGGAGGCGGAGGCAGGAGACTCGCTTGAGCCCAGGAGTTGGAGGTTGCTATGAGCTGTGATGCCAT
>CAUYQV010108973.1:0-14509 GCA_963574575.1 Galagoides demidoff
GTGGTCCCAGCTACTTGGGAGGCTGAGGCAGGAGACTCGCTTGAGCCCAGGAGTTGGAGGTTGCTATGAGCTGTGATGCCATGGCACTCTACCCAGGGGGATAGCTTGAGGCTCTGTCTCAAAAAAAAAAAAAAAAAAGAACTCTGCCCTAAACCAAAACTACTTACTTCACTGGCCTATTGGCTAGGTAGTATAGATATCCATTAGTGTCAATAGCAGTAGCGTCACTAATATAAAATAGTATGTGTGCATATCTCTATATGTGTGTACGTCAGCCTGCTTCTGTAGGTATGTAATAGAAAATTAAGAGGAAAACTATACACACACTCATTTTAGATACAGAATCTTGTGCAGAATCCATACTTTTGTATAAATTTATCTCAATCTTCCTAAATCAGTGGACGCTACAGAGTCTGTATTGTTGTGCTGTGAGGTCCCCAAAGCTGGCTTCCTATTCCCACCTCTATTCCAGAAGCCTCTTCCTCCTCAGGGGTACTCTTCCCTCACTCTAGGGCCACGCCTGGCTCTCTCATCAGGACTTACTTGGACACCAGGGTGGGTGTCTCTCCTGCCAGCCCGGTCCCTTGTGAACTGTGGGGTTCCTACTCTTTAGCACCCCCAAATAGCAGAGCTTCAAATCCAAGAATGGAAAAGAGAAGGTAAAGGCAGGGTCCCCAACCAAGGAAATCATCTCTGCATGGAGCTGAGCAACCACAGACGGTGGCGAGGAATCTAAGCTAAAGTTGTTAACAAGTTTTCAGAAAAGTTCAGAAAACAAAGGGGACAGAGAAAGGAATGACATCATCCCTGGCCACATCTGCTGGCTGTCACCTATACACTGGAGGACCTGTGCCCCTCTGTCATCCTCTTTTCCTCCAAGGCATCTCCAACTTGACTCCAAATTTCTCCTGGTCAAAGCAGAGATCACACTGCTGACTCCCCTAACTCACTTTAATCCCTCTCCCCGGCCCCAACTTGAATGCACATTTTAAGTTTTCTAGGACATGTGACTATTGGAAGTTGACAGACAAGGATTCTAGTTCCTTTTATAATTGCCTGTCATCTGGGACATCTCAAGTTTCCCTCTGGTCCTTCATTACCCCTTTCTCTGACAACAGCCCCACAGCAAACTAACAAACTGCCTTTTCCGATATCACTCCTCAAAACAGAGGAACAGAGGACGGTGTCCCAAGGTTTTCTAAAGTTTGGTTGTTTTTTTTTAATTCCTTAAGGTATTTCTTAAAAGATAACGATAAATCTCATAAATAGACAAGTTAACAGACTCTTCAAAACTCAGCAATTTTCAACAGGTTCAATCCAATATGTCTGGGGATGCGGTCCAATATGAATTTGCAAAATGAAGATTTAAAAAAAGGAACAGGAAATGCAAATGGCTCCAGGCATCATATGAAAGTCAGATGAGGGTAGAAACCTCTTAAACAAAGGCTTGGCACATTTACTTTATAGTGTCATGAATTTGTTTAGTATTTTATTCATGCCCCATTGCCCCAGAGAACAACAACATGTAGTGGATAGATGGACAGATAGACAGACGGGTGGAAGGGCTGACAGCAGTGTAATTTCATAGTTAAGAGCACAGGCTTTCGGAATCGGATGGTCTGAGGTTTGGTTCAGGATTCTTATTCACCATCTCGGTGACCTTGTTAGACATATCAGTCTCATTTGCTAAATGTGGGTGGTTACAGTGCATGCCACAGAGATGTGGTAGAGCTTTAAGTTAATTAATGTATGGCCGAGCACCTAGCATGGTGCCTGGGACAAAGTGAGTCTGCAATAAATGTTACTTGTGACCATCTTCATCACTCTAATTCTTTAAAAAATGAAATAAGCCAGGAAATGAGCAAAAGAGAGCACAAGCTATAATTAGAGAAATGAAGTAGAAATGCCAGTGGTAAGTTTTTCCCAGCACAATTAATTCAAAGGCACTGGGTTCACAGTAATGAACAGGAGTGACAGGCGGGGCCGGGGAGAGGGGAAGGGACCTTTCTAAACAGTGAAACTGCATCACCGAGCACAAGGTACATCAAGTCCAAAGACTGCACATATCCAGTTCACTTTTTTAAAAAATGGGAAAGAAAACAAGTGTATAAAATTAGCACAAGGAAGACATCATCATTTATAGATGAATTTTATGGGTGCTGAGCAGTTTCAAAGGGAACTTCCACACCAAAACTACTGCAGGGCTCAGAAGGATGAAGTATTCCACCCATAGCTCTGCAGAGACAGTTCCAAGATTAAAATCCAGGTCTATCCAGCTTCAAATCCACTGTCCTACATGTTAATATTTTCAGGACTCCTAAGGGTTACTGTCCCCCCTCGGCCCAGGCTTACTGTACCTGAACAAGAAATCGCCTCAAGAAACCAAGCCTATTCTCCCCCATCACTGCCCATCCAAGGAAGTCAGGAAAGGAACAGGGACAGGTCCCAGGAGCAGCCTTGGATAAGCCTCAGTGGCAGGTGGTTAGCCACCTCTCGGTCACCTGCATCTTCAGCCACACCACTTAGGAGTGCTGGCTGCACACCAGCCGTCCGGTACCTTCCACCTCATCCTTGAGTCCCCTGCAACCTAATGACTCCTCCAATGTGTAGATACGTTGAAGGGGCTCAATGGTTTGACTCACTTGCCCAGGCTCGCATAGCAAATACATACAAGAGCATCTGAATATAAATCAGAATGGCCCACAACCCAAGGCTTTTTCACTTCTCAATAAGTGATTAAGAAAATACCCAAAGATTATTCGCAAATGAATTTTGAAGAAGAGAGGAGGAGAAATGAGGGAGGAAGAAGGAAGAGAAAGAACAGTAACTAAGAAGTCAAGTTAGCATCTCACAGAGAAAAATCAAAAAACTGTTTAAGAGCAAAATAAAAAATTTATCAGCAAAGTAAGACTTAAATTAAAAAGACTAATGTGACTTCATGATATTTAAAAAAAAAAAACTCCTTCCAGCTCTGTCACAAAAGTAGCCCCACAAGGATTCCCCTCCAACCCATCAACAGGACATCAACACTCTGCTGCGCAGATTTGGGTTAGGCCTTAACAGGGCTCCTTGGAGAGCTGCTGATTCTATATTTCTTGGAGCAGGGAAAAATCAATATGGGCCTGTAACACCAGGTTTCAAGAAGCAAAGACCACTGCAAAAAGTCTAGGGTGGAAGTGATTAGGTGTAGGAACCATGGGCCCAGTGTCACACTTTGAACATTAAAAGGAGAATATAGTCAATAATGGTTAAAGGGGACAAGCTGAGTCTGTAAAAGCCTCGAATCCACAATAAATATCAAAATGAAAGGGCAACCAAGCGAACAAGGCAAGTGACGTGTAAAGGAAAGGAGAACATATTAGGAAGTTATTCTTAATCCATTTCAGAAAGCAGGCAAGGTGGGCGTGTATGGCTGCTCTGTTTCTGCCACTAATACCTTTTATAAAACATTGTACAAATATGTCTCCAAGTGGGATGGTTATGAATAAGCCAACCGGATCTGGAATGAGGAGGCAGGGACCAAGAACAGAAAGACCCGATGCCGTGGGCACCAACTACACCCGGGTGAGAGGAGGATCAGACCCAGGCTGCAAGATGATGGATTAGCCAGAGACTCAAGAGGAGAGCTGATGACCCACACCAGGTCCCCAAATTTCTGGGAGATAAAAGCTCAATATGACCCTGCTAATTATAATACAAGACAAACAAACAAATCTTGTATGTGCTCTCAAAAACATTCCAGGTGAATGTGTCATTAGGATGGGACAATGGGTTATGTCACAACCACCAAGCATAAAGAATTTGTCATTGCAGGGAAAGGCAGCAGTTAAAGGTGGCCTCTCCAAAGACATGTCCATTTGGAAGCCGTGAATGTGGGGAAAGGGTCTTTGCAGGTATAATTAAGTTAAAAGTATTGAGATAGCATCATCCTGAATTCAGATGGGCCGTAAATCCGATGACAACTGTCCTCAGAAGAGAACAGAAGGGAAAAGAAACACAGAAGAGAAGGTGATGTGAAGACAGAAGCAGAGACTGGCGAGGTACTACTGCAAGCCAAGGAACGCCAAGGATCTTCACCGCCAGCCACCAGAAACTCTGAGAAGGGCATGGAGTGGATTCTCCCTCCGAGTGTCAGAAAGAGCCCGGATGTGTTGGGATCGGTACTCCTATACCTGGACTTTGGATTTCTGGACTCCACAACTATGAGAAACTAAATTTCTATTGCTTCCAGCCACCAAGTTTGTGGTAATTCATAGGCCTAGGAAACTAATACAGCTACTCTGAGATAGTATTTTCTTTCTAGATCCCTGAAAAGGTCTAAAATGGGTTCAAAAGTCACAAAGAAATGAACTAAACCCATGGTACTAATGTTGATTGGGAGGATCAGGAATTTTCTTGTCACTGCCATAAGACCTCTATGTTCACCTTTGTGAACATTTAAGAGAATCTAAGGGAGCTGGTCAATGATGTCAAGGAGACTCTAATTAAATATATTTGCAATCAAGTGTAAATGTTTAAAAGAATAAAATTTCTAAGAGTCTATTAGTTATATGATTATATGAATATTTAAATTTATTTAATTTAATACATCAAAAAGATACCTAGAACACTGGCCGGGTGTGGTGGCTCATACCTGTAATCCCAGTACTCTGGGAGGCTGACGCAGGTGGATTGCTTGAGCTCAGGAGTTCAAGACCAGCCTGGGCAAGAGCAAAACCCCATCTCTTTTAAACTAGCTGGGCATTGGGATTGGTTGCCTGTAGTGCCAGCTACTCTGGAGGCTGAGGTAAGAGGATTGCTCAAAGCCAGGAGTTTGAGGTTGCTGTGAGCTATGACACCACCACACTCTACCCACAGTGATGGAGTAAGACTCTGTCTCAAAAAAAAAACAAACAAACAAAAAAAAAAACCACAAACAATGGAGAACTAAAGTACCCCAATGATACAGTTACAAGTTTGCCCCAAGGTGCCTCCAACCTCACAAATCTTGTCTTGTGCCACCTTTCTCTGGGCCCCACAGGGGCTCAGCACAGGCCCTGTGGTGGCTGTCTGAACAAGGTCAGTCCTGCTACACACCCTCTGAGCTCCTCACTGCTGCCAGCAAGTGGAACCACTCGGTGGCCAGCTCCCAGCGGGGATGTGCTCCCAGTCTCCAGCACTTTCCTCCCTGCTGGCCTGTACCTGCAGTCAGCATGGCTGGAAGCCTGAGACAGGAGAGTACAACACCCAAAAGGGGCTTCTTAACTTTCCATTCTTGAGCAGGCCCTGGGGCTTATGTGAAATACGCCTGTTTGCAAGGCGTATTTCCATTTCCTCCATTTGCTTCAGAAATTAAATGAACAGGATGCTTTCGCAGACTTCTCTCTCTGATCTTTATTTTTTTAAATGCTGCCACTGCCAATCACTAAGCACCCACAGCAGAAGGCAGGCTGCTAATGAACAGCTTGCTGTCAGCTACTCCCTCCCAAAGCATCTCCTCCTCCTTTCAGGCATCAGAGAAGCAGCACCCACCCCACTTTCAGGGGACAAAGCCTCACTCTTACAGAACACATCCAAAGGCAGGAAGACGGCACTAGGCAGAGCCCTGTGGAGCCCAAAGTGCATCCTGGCCTCAATGTGACTCTCATTAAAATCAACCCTATGTCTGAGAAGGACCGAGAGAAGAAAAAGAGCCTGGATGTGTTGGGATCAGTACTCAGCCCACACAGTTCTGAGTCTGCCTCCTGTCAGCCTGGGAGGGCTGGATGGGAAATCTCACTCCTACGACCAGAAGGTCATGTAGCAGATGCCATGGGCTTCAAAACACAAACAAACCAGAAGCTCAAATGGCCCCAGTTTTACTCCAGCCAAAACTCAGCTGAACCACCATAGCCTGAGCCCATCAGCAGGAAAGAGGGGATGGGGTGTAAGCTGAGCTGTCATGTCAATTTCCCACCTGAGTCCATTCCAGCTTTGTCTTAGACACCGCTGAATTAACATGAAAAGGAAAATGGTCAATCTGCATAGGATTGCTTGCCAACCATTTTTCTTCTTAAAAAGGAAAAAAAAAGATAATGTTGGAATCTGGTTTGATAAGAAAGAATGAAAGCTGGCAGGTGGCAGGTGACAAAGTAAGCTGAGGGGCCCTGAGAGTAGGTCTGTCCACTAGCATGAGTAACTGACTGTACTGCTCACCAGACACTGTGCGGAGGCTCCTGGTGCTGTCAGGCACTCTGACATGATCCCCTCCCCAAGACAGGCACCCTCAAGCCCCCCAGCACCTGGTGCCCAGGCCACACCTGGCTGGAGGCCTTACGACCTTACAAGTCACTTCAACAGGTAAGAAGTGACTTTGCAGCCAGTGTTTCTGTGCTCCCACCTTTGACTCTGCAGACATCTGTGTCAGCTAAAAAATGGTGAAGAATGGCCCGTGGAAGTCTGTTCGTGTGAGGCATGAGCAGGAGCAGAGAGAAGGCTTGCACCACTATAGCTAGCTAATTTATTTTTATTTATTTTTTGTAGAGACAGGGTCTTGCTAAATTGCCCAGCACTCCTGGCCTCCCAAAGTGTTGGGATTATAGGTGTGGCAACTATTTGTAAATACATTATAATGTATACATTTTGTTATTATTTTTGTTAGCGAATGATAACAAAAAGTTTTCCCTGGCAATTAGATTCCCCTTCCAACCCAGCACAACCTCCACTCCACCCCTGTAATTTATCTTTCCTTCCTTCATACAACCCTTCATAATAGCCCCACCCCCCCGCCGGCCGCCAGGCCACCAGTCTGGGTGAGAACAGACTCCTCTTTGTTCCACCAAACACCTCTTGTCCAAACATACACACACTGTTAGGGCACCACTTCATTAAATACTGACCCCTCCCCCCATTCAGAGGATCAGTGCTGTCTGGTATTTACTCATTTGCTCTGCACAGCATTTGCGCATATTGTGATGCCTATTTTTGTTTCACTTAGGATTTTAATTAGGCTGAAGTCAATCTTTGGAAGGTGGCAACAAACAAAATGATCTTATTATCCCATATGTGGGTTTTAAATTTTGTTTTGTTTTTGCAAAAAAGATAAGGAAGGGGGAAAATTTATTTTTTTTTTAATTTAAAACCATGTGTATTTTCATTTTCTCTTACTCAAGAGGTGCTTAAAGTACTTACTTAACACAATGCCCTGGGTTGAAGATGTTGGCCCATTCAGGCAGACATGGGCTCTGTCCCATACATTTGCTCCATAAATACGAAAATTATTTTCAAGAATTTGCAATCTTTTAGAATTCAAACCTTGCACATATATAAATCTTAACAAGAAAAGGTCTAGATAATTTAAAACATGCTTAGAGAGTTGGGTGAATATTTCAGTCATGTTCAGTTTGAGAATCCTTTAAGAACTCCCTAAAATTCTAACTTGAAAGCAATTTAATAGCACTTTCATTCAAAAAAGAAAACACTACAATTTTTAAAAAGCAAAAAATTAAAAATCCCAACTCTCTTAGTTTCTATTATACAGGTACAATACAGAAACACTCAAATTAAAAACTTCCATAAAACAATTTTTTTTTAATTTTGTAAAGGAATACTTTTGACTAGAGAGTAAAATTTCTCAAAGACAATTTTAGAGAATCACAGAATGTTTAATGCTGCCTAATTTCCAGATAGTAAAACCAAGTCCCAAAGCAGGTGTAAGTGGTCTGCCCAAGGTCACACAGTTAGGAGATGATGGAGACAAGGCCCTCCTGGACCAACACAGGACTGGTGAGTCTCTAAACACTTTTATCTCCTAAGAACCATTCAGAAGAAGAAAACCTTAACTATAAACAAAAGTCACCCAAACCTCAAAGAGACATCACCCTACTCAACAGAGACTAGCTGTGTCCAGTCAAACGTCTACAGACAGTATGTGTCACTGTCATTGGTAAAAAGTTTGAGAAGTAAGGAAGGAGGACCACTTGATAACACTTTTAATTAAAAATAACAAACGTATTACCTGAAACAAATGGCACACTCACATAAATTCTATTTTACTTTAGAGACAGAGTCTTGCTCTGTCACCCAGGCTGGAGTACAGTGTTACAACCATAGCTCACTGTAACCTTGAATGCCTGGGCTCAAATGATCTTCCTGCCTTAGCATTCCAAGTAGCTGGGACTAAAGGTACTCTCTGCCATATGCCTGGCTATTTTTTTTCTTTCTTTCTCTCTCTCTTTCTCTTCCCCTCCCCCTCTCCCTGCCACCCCAGATGTGGTCTCACTATGTTGCCTAGGCTGGTCTTGAGCTTCTGGCCTCAAATAGTCCTCCTACCTTGCTACCTCCTAGCCTTCCAAAGTACTAGAGTTATAGGTGTTTCCAGGCATTCACTAGTAACAACCTGAACTAACTAAGAAAAAGGTAAGTGCCCCCTCCTTTCCTTGAGTGTCTTCTAAGAAAATCTTTAGGATGTGTTTCAACTTCTTAAAGCCCACATTTAGTATTTTTAAGCAAATTGCTTGTAAGTACTACCTGGCCTGATGTCGGGAAGTAGAAGGATTCAGTTGAAGATGAGATAATCACAAGTTGGAGTTCAGGGGAGGTTAAATTCTGTCCATTTTAAATGCTGTAAGAACACTTAAGACCTTTTCAAACTAGAAGATAATAAGAAAGAAAAGGTATGAACTGCCCTTGGAGATACCATATTGTGTACGAGAATGAGCTTGGTCCAGCTGGTCTGAGCCCCTGCTTCTTACTCTGTGTGACCTTGGGCAGACGATGAAGGATCCCTTTGAATGCCAACCTCCTCATTTTTAAAATGGGGATAAGAACAATTTTCACCTCTGAGGGTCCTTAGAAGAACTAAAAGAACGTAAGAAACACTCGATGCATGTCACTTTCCCTCATCATTAACCACCATCATCTAGAAACCATCCAGCAGAAATCAGAGACAAAACCTGAACAATAGGATTCCTAATTCAAAGAGTGAGGGGCCCAGCATATCCAAATCTCCATGAACATTCTCAGGGGAGGAAGCCACCAGGAAGTTTACTAAACCTCACTACCAGCCTCACAGAATGATGCCCCATTTGTTCCCTCGCTTTCATTCACCCAGTTTTCCTTTTAACTTCATGACTCAATATAAACTAACCAAGAATAAGCCATTCACATTGCATCAATTTAAAGAATCATTTAACCTAAGTGTTAGTAACAATGCAATTCAAAAGGCTTAAAAGCAGTCCAGTATATCAATGTCTAGAAAGACACCTTAAGGAAATCACAAATTGGGCAGATAACTACTTACACGGGAGGATGTTCACCCATGCAGTATTTGGGGAAGAAGTTGAAATAGCATAGATTACAAATGACAGATGAATGGCCAAATGTAAATGATACACTATGAAGCGTTGGTGAAAACTGTGCTTCTCAAGAACTTTAATGCCAGGGGAAACAGTTAGCATATAATATTAATTTAAAAAGCATTATGTTCCTAAATATGTAGCACATCTGTTGCAGGAAAAAACTACTAGAAAATCTCACAAAAAGGGAATGGTGGTCGCTAAGTCAGTCATCTTTTTGTTTTTATTTTTCTAATCACCTAAAGTCAGCACACTTTTGTCACCAGAAAGAAATGTTATTTTTAAAATCTACCTCTTTTAAAGACCATTTGCATTCATTTCAAGATCAGGCACTAAGAGCTGAGAAATAGGATAGGAGCCATGACTGTCTAAAATAGTGACAAAATGCCAAGTGTGCCTGCTTCCCTGCTTCCTCACCTGAAAATCAGAAAGGGACCCTACTTCTCAAGGCCATGCCATCACCAACAAAGTCATAGACTTTTCTTTAAACTCACCAGAAGGACACTGAGGCCCAGAGAAGTTCTATGACTTCCTCATGGTGACAGCAATCACAGGTTTCAGAGCCAGGGCTAGGAGTGCAGGGGAAGACATCTTTGAGAAGACACCTGCTGGGTGTCCACAGCCAGGCAGGTGGAAGAAAAGCGGTGAGGAGGATGGCATGTGTTTGGTTTATGGAACATTCTGGCAACACACCCAGGAGGGAGAGAGAACTGGAGACACCACCTGCAGAGAGGCAACAGCTACAGCAACAAAGGTGTGGGAGGGAGGAGACCCCCCAGACGGAAGACTGACAAATGTCCACATTTAAGCACACCAAGGAGAGAAAGCTAGAGATGACTAAGCAGAGGACGATGAAGACAAGGATGTTGCTGTGCGGGATTTAATTACACACAAATACACACTGAAAATAAAACCTCTAAAAGGAAATACTCAGAATAAGACTTTCACGTTTATTCATCACCCCAGTACCCCTCCAACAAGAGAGCTCGGAAGAGGATCTCTCATGAGGAGGTTCCTTGTTTGGGTTAGAAGTCAAGCAGGAGTACTTGGAACCACAGAGAAGGTAGTAAGTAGCACCTTCCTTTGTTCAGCCAACAGCTGGGCCAGGTGCCAGGCTCCACCCTCTGCACAGAAGAAGGAACAAAAGTAACTCGATCTCTACCTGCAAGGTACCTGCTATCCAGCAAGGAGATGGTTGGGAAAATAAGCATGACATAGTGGGTAAGGGCATGGGTTTGTTACACATACTATGTGGCACAAAATAGCAACAGTCACGGCAGAGGGGCTTTTCCAGTTCCCCTGAGGAGCCCACATTTGCCAGGTCCCCCAAAAGCCCACAGCCCAGTGACGCTGCTGGCCAGTGGACCACAGTCTCGTGTGCCGGGGCGTTTGGGCTGCTGTGCATTGAGCTCTTTCTCTACTAGTGCTCATTTGTGTGTCCTCAAGCCTATTTACCTCCGACATTATTAATGTCATTTCATAATTGCATTTACTATGTCATGAATAGTTACAAAAGGAAAACACTGTTTCTGTGAAAACTAAGTTTAAAATCTTCAGACACATGGAGGATTAAATGGCCAGTTAGATTTAGGTGAAACTGTCATATATTTGAAAAAAGTCATTTAAACAAAAAGAAGATTATTTACTTCAAATGGGGCACTTAGCACAAGCCTGGCAAACAATAAGAACTCACTAGAGGGGAACTGTTGTTATTATTATTATTATTATTTATCACTTTGTAGACCAGTAATTACAAAGAGTGACAGGAGCTAGAAAGGCAGGAAAAAAGAAAAGGAGTGTGGGTGTGGGGGGTGACCCAGGAAGGGTTTTAAGAAGAACACACTTGCATCCAGAAACAAAGGACAGAAGAGAGAGGGGAGGGGTGTGGGAGCAGCCTGAGCCAAGGGATGCTTGGCTGGGATTTGTGTGACCAAAGTCTGAAGCTACTGGGTTGGTGAGAATCAGAGCCAGGTCACAGAGTCTTTGAAGATCCTTCATTTTATCCAAAAGGCCAGTAAGAGGCATACAAGCAGCATAACCAGGTAGATTTCACAAACAGACCAGCCAGGCTGCTACGTAGAAAGCTGACCACAGAGAGGCAGGAGCAGAGGCTGGAGAGCACTCACAGCCATCCTGGGAGGAGACAGCAGTAGCTTCTGTGAGGGTAGCAACAGTGAGGCCAAAGAAGGAGTCTGGGACATGCCCCAAGGAAGAATTAACCGGACCTGCAGGTGCCAGGAGGATGCGGTAACCAGGTAGACCCTGTTGCATTTATTAAGACAACTGTGTAAGGAGGGAGAAAAAGGCCCTTTGGGCTGCAGATGTGCTAAGCCAATGACCGGGTAGATGAGGCTGGGGGAGGAGAGGACTGGAGAGGAAAGGAAAGTTGGGGGGGGCATAAATTTGGCTGCAATTCCAGCCTTGAAAAGAGAGAATACAGAGAAGCAGGCTGGGCTCTCCAACATGTAGAGCAGCTCATCAGTCGCCTGAAAATCCAAAGAGCTATTCTAGGGGTGGGGCCCGGAAAGGTGACATAGCCAGTGCTCTGCATCCACTGGTTCCACATTTGCAAAATCTACCAACCACAGACCAAAAATATTCAGGAAAAAAAATAATAACAATACAACAATAAAAAATATAAAAAATTTAAAAATACAGTATACCAACAATTTACATAGCATTTACGCTGTATTAGATATTACATGTAATCTAGGTACAATATGAAGTATATGGAAAGATGTGTATAGGTTATATGAAAATACTATGCTGTTGTATATAAGAAACTTTAGTATCTACAGATTTCAGTATCTGCAGATAAGAGCCACTGACTTAGAAGCTCAGAGGAAGAGGTAAAAGAACTGGTGAAAGGCTCGGCGCCTATGGCTCAAGTGGCTAAGGTCCCAGCCACATACACCTAAGGTGGCAGGTTCAAATCCAGCCCGGGCCCGCCAAAACAACAATGATGGCTGCAACTAAAAAATAGCTGGGCTTGTGGCAGGTGCCTGTGGTCCCAGCTACTTGGGAGGCGGAGGCAGGAGACTCGCTTGAGCCCAGGAGTTGGAGGTTGCTATGAGCTGTGATGCCATGGCACTCTACCCAGGGGGATAGCTTGAGGCTCTGTCTCAAAAAAGAAAAAGAAAAAGCAGAAAGCTTGATAGCAATGGCTAGCTTAAATCTAAAATAGCTGACTTTTCTTTGTTCTGACTCACTCAGCTCACTTTTTAGTTTTCCTCTTTTTCTAGGGGTGCTTTCATTCGCCAAGAATGGGGTCTTCAGTCCCCATTCTCCCAGCATGGGGAATATAAACTGGGCACCGCTAAGGCACCTACATAAGTCCCCTTTTAATATATATGAACTGTTACAAATACACGCTATTTCACGTGGCAGAATTCCTGATGTGAGGTGTGGCAAGTACATGGCAGATACAAAGAGCTTATTAAGATATATGTTGAAAGGGGACTTTAGTTTATGAGGTTTCTTTAAATCATTTTGTCACATACTTTGCCAGTTTAAACCAGCCTGAGCTAGAGTGAGACCCTGTCTCTAAATATAGCCAGGCGTTGTGGTGGGCACCTGTAGTCCCAGCTACTAGGGAGGCTGAGACAAGAGAATTGCTTGAGTCTGGGAGTTTGAGGTTGCTTTGAGTATGATGTCATGGCACTCTAACAGGGTGACAAGGTGAGACTGCCTCAAAAAAATAGAAAAAAAAAGAGGACGGCGCCTGTGGCTCAAAGGAGCAGGGCGCAGGCCCCATATGCTGGAGGTGGTGGGTTCAAACCCAGCCCCAGCCAAAAACTGCAAAAAAAAGAAATTGCCCTAAGATCAAACCCTTAGTAAAGCAATTCCCAAACATTGCAACTAACAGAAAACTTTTTACATGGCATAAAAATACTGTTGTGTATTTGATGATTATAATTTTAAAAATTCCAGAATTCCACCCACTTTTACTATAATTTCCATCAGTTCTACAAACACCTGTAATATTCCAGCCCCAATATCCTGACCTAATGTACAGTTTTTCTTAGAGATGGGACCGGCACCACAGTGCTTTGTTCCAGCACAGCTTGCCCCACCAGGGATGCAGGAAGTGTGGCTGATGACCACCAGGGGCTAGTGCCTGCCTCCTGCTTTCTGCTGGAGGGAGAAGTCTGCAGGAGCTTGGGTCCTCCTCACAAAGCTGTCCCCAGAGGGTAGCTGCTGCTGGCGGGGATTCATGAACTGTCTTGGGTGCCTGCACTGCTTGGGTTGTGAATATGGCTGGTAGTGAATGCCTCCCTCCCCACAACACACTGGACCTCCTTGGGAAGCTGATGTGCAAGGAGGGAGCTAACCTTCCCTTGTTCGGCCCTGGAATCCCGCAGAGCCAACAACGCAGGAGTGCAGTTCAGGAGGACACCATGCCACAGTGCAGGCTTGCTCCTGTGGCTGTGAGCTATTTAAACCTTCGGCTCTTCTTCTAATGGTTTCTAAGACACCCAACTACTAAATGCCTGAATTTTTAAACTATTTGTTTCTTTTCAGAATATATAAATTCAATTTGTTCTCAGCCAAACAGTTCTCATCAGATGTAGTATAAATTTTTCAAACTGGAATGCTTGACCTTTCTTTTTTTTTTTGAGACTGAGTCTCACTTTTTCACCCCTGATAGAGTCTCTGGGCATCACAGCTCACAGCAACCTCAAACTCGGGCTCAAGCAATTCTCTTGCCTCAGCCTCCTTAGTAGCTGGGACTAAAATGCCTGGCTATTTATTTTTTTTTTGTTTTAGCAGGCCCAGGCTGGGTCTGAACCAGTCCCGGTGTATGTGGCCAGTGCCCTAACCAGTGAGCTACAGGCGCCAGCCAATGTTTGACCTTTTATTATACAGTGGAATATATTTTTCAAACATATTGGGAGGAAAATACCAAGTGTGTCTTTACATTTGAGAGGAAGAAAGACCAAGTTGACAATATAAAAACATTTATAATCATCTACATTTCTGTTTTTAGTTATACAGTTAATTTAGAAAATAAGTTTTGTTTTTTTTTTTTTTGAGACAGAGCCTCAAGCTGTCACCCTAGGCAGAGTACTGTGGCATCACAGCTCACAGCAACCTCCAATTCCTGGGCTCAAGTGATTCTCCTGCCTCTGCCTCCCAAGTAGCTGAGACTACAGGCGACTGCCACAACGCGGGGCTATTTTTTTGTTGCAGCCATC